>SNQN01008855.1:0-27539 GCA_008642245.1 Bassia scoparia | reverse complement strand
TACACATCACTCTTAATTTTTAACAATGTGAGATTTTTATTGGTGTCTACTTTTTGGAGAATAAGTATGACTCTTCTTCATTTCTTCTTATAAGGCTAGTTGATTATCGGGATTTTCTAGTATGTAGATCGTACATATCTCAGTCTCATATATTGTGTAATTAGTTGGGATTTCTCTTTGTACTCTTGATTAAGTTTAGGTTTGTCATCATCTTTTCCTGCACAGACACCATAGTTTACCCTGTTCGTATAAGAACTCAGTTTATTATGGCTATGATAACATCATTTTTTCTTCAACTTCTTTGCCTTGCCATATTGTCATCATCTCGATAAGTTGTGAGTTTTCAAATGCTGTAACGAATCTACAAGAGAAAGCATGCATATTTGAAGAATAATGTAGGTGTGCAGAGATTAGAATATTTGTACTGTGATCTCTCATTTATCTGATAGGTCTTTTCACGCAGAACCATAGTCTCGAAGAAAGTCTAGTAATTAGGGATCGGAAAGGTCTTGCAAGTAAGCAGTCTATGGAGAGTGCCATGGATGGAAATAGTCATGCGAGGGAGAATAACGCTTTGGGAGAGGACGCATTGCTGCAAGAGTAGAGACAGAGGCTATAGACGCGCAAGTAACGACTAGCACACTATGAGGACATAGAGCCGGGTGCAGTAAGGGCAAGAGTCAGGCATCAGACTACATGCTCGCACAAAACTTTATGTACGGCTTGAGCGAGAGAAGGGAAGCAGTATGAATAGGATATATTGGGCTTGAGGAGAAGCAGGAGAAATGTAGTGACGAAATCAATCGGTCAGCTAGCTCGTTTTGATTTTTGTTGTTCTTGGGATTAGTGTTAGTTATCTCTTTATAGGATTAATGTTGCTTACTCATATAGTCACGATAATTCATCCTTAAGTTTCAGTAGCGAAATCTTGAGTAGGCATTTTACACTAAGTGCATTCCTTATTGGATGGCCGGGAGAGAGCCGTTACCTCGCAATTAGTACAAGGACAGGTATCGGACGGAGTCCGTTATATAGGTTCAATCTGATTGACCGAGCAAGCCACACAATATAGGTCGTGGCTGCTTACATACCTCAAAAGGAGCGTGTTATTGCAATAATATTCGTAACATCTCAATAGGTTCTAGAACACTCTACTCGTTCTTTGTTAAATAGCATATAACTCATAAGTCGCACACATCACCACATGATTGATAGTACTATCTATCAGAAACATCTTCTTCTGTATTTCTCTGTCACATCTATACATATATTATTCTACTTATTCTACGGTGATTATCAGTACAAGAAGTTGAGATGGCCGAGTTCGGTCCTCAGGGCTCTAGATTTAAGGTTTTGGGTCCGAAAGGATGGTTCTTGTAATCTCCGAACTCTGAACACATGTTTGATATTACATTTAAGCTTTTTTGCTGCTTCAATATTGAGTGAACGTTCGGACATATAGACTTTTGCTCTAATCCAGCGCAGTATTACTAGCTATTATATAATGTTTTGGATTCTGTCTCAAAATATATTACAGTATGATCTTTTACCCATTCTGAATAAATTATCTATCTCTGTATTAATTTTATGTCACATTTTTAATGGTTTTCAGCATGTAAGATCTAGTACTGCTATCCATTTATATCTTTCAGAGGTGTTGCTATAGCAATATGCAAGTGTTTTCAATGTAGGTCACTAGGAGCACAATAATGGTGTTACAGAGAGCTCGTTCAAGATCAACGACAGCCGATACGAACTCGACGCAGTGAGGTAATTTCATTAATCCATATTCAAATAGTGCACATAATGTGATTCATCACTCACATACTTTAAGGTACAACAACACCCCAACAGCATAGCACTTAGATTTAAAGCGCTTAATGGGTTCGGAAAATGCATCGGCACTTTTCATCGTGGCTAGGATGTTGTTGTATAAATTGTTTACGGTACTGCGGCTACGTTAACCACTACTTTTTTACATTTTATAAAATCATGGCGATGAGAGGCATTCGCACATGAGTCTCGAATACGCTCTTGGACTAGAATGGCGATTAGATTTGAGAGGGCAAAATAGCAAATGACAATTCATATACGATAAATATTATAACAAGGCTTAAGTATTTACTAACTCGAACTAGTAATCCAAAACTACCAAATCTTCAATCAATAGTACTCGCCATTAATTGTCATTGAAATAAGAAGAACAAATGCAGAACATCTGAGTATAATTTTGTGACAGAAATTGATATGGAGCATTTAAATTCGACGTATAAGCAGGAAGGTTTCCCACTTGTAATTCGGTCCGATTTGATCCCAGTCCAGTCTTAGTTTTGAAATAGGATGCAAATATTCATCCCAATTAATAGTATTCTTACTTACGGAACTCCCACAGATGAACACGGGGGAGAAAACAATCACCCTTATAGGTAAACAATTCTGAGTGTTATAAGCGAAGGATTGTATATTGATATTATTGATTATTTATTCATTCATTCATTCATTCACATACAATACTGACAAGAATAAATATGAAAACATCTTCTACATTACTTGAACACAGAAATGCAAGGCAAAAGATGATATACAGTCACGCAAGAAGGAGCGCTACAGAAATGTCGGATGGAATAGAAATATTTTCTTGAGGGCAATAATAAGGTCAAAACCTCAACTGCTTGAGTAGACTCTGAGAAAATCCAAAAGCTATTAATGGTTTTTTGAGGAAGTTGAGAGTATTCTTGGCAATGCCTTCTGCTTCGTTCGCAATAGCTCACATGGAGACAATTTAGGACACACTACGTCTTGAGAGAGCAGGAACGAGACTAAAAGGAAGACGTATTCTTTACTACTGCTGCACCCTCAGCAATCTGGCCTCAGACCTCAGCTGATCTCCTTGCTGCATACTTATTGAGCGCAGCAGAGGAATCTGCTCGGGCGCGCGCATATGATGGGTGCGAGGCTGTTGGGCTCGAAGCTCGTGCCACACTAGAGGAGGGGGGACACTGAGCGAAGACTTGCATACATTGAGATGGAGGAGAAGGCGGGCGTCGCGCTGGCTCATCCGAGTCCCCAGGGGCGAAGTAGATTGGTACGGCTCCTTTGTCCAGGGCCGAGGCCAATCAGCATCAGGATTCGGCCAAATCACCGATTGGGCGCCCGCACCTGGAAGTTGGCGCCAACGCCCACGCCTTCTGCTATTTTCTTGCTTCAGCTTTTTTCCAGAAACAATGGCGGCCACGCCAAACCCTGGCGCCCCGGCCATGGAGGCGAGACTACATTCTCTTCTTCATTTCAACCTTGCTCCACTAACCTTTCAGCATGAAGTGTGTAATTCCACTAACCTCTAACTGATTCATCAAGGTTACCCTTTCTATTCTTTGTCTTAGGCCAAACCTTTGGAAAATGTCACCCGGTCAATTTTGAATTGAAAGGTTGTTGATTATGAACAAATTTAGAGGGAGAAAAAAAAACTTAAGATGCTAACTAGTTTGCATCACACTTGCAATGAAGTAAAAAAACATAACTTCAAGTTACCTCTGGTGAGTCAAAAGGCATGCCAATTCAAGCAACATGAATGTATCTGCAAGGCCTAGAACTCCAATTCCAATGGGCCGACGTCTCATGTTTGAWCTTTTTGTCGTTTCAACAAAATAAAAGTTCACATCAATTATCTTGTTAAGGTTATGGTAACCACTTCAACAACCTGTTCCATAATGTATAAATTATATCAGTATATTAGATACTAATTCTTGAATTACAGTCTCATCATTTTGTATACCATTGGAAATTCTCAAGTAAAATGCAAGAGATAYAGTGACAAACCTCAGCCAATTTATCAAAATCAAAGTAACGAATCCTAACGGTTCTTTGAACCTAGACTTCCAACAAGTTTAGCAGGTTGTGCCACAGAAGTAACTCCCTTCGCAATACAAGGAATCTTATTAAATGACACTGAACCAAAGTGTTCAAAACCTAGCAAACTTAAAACATTAAATTCACACAAACGATGACCTAACAACATGTATTCATTCATAAAAGAGCTAAATATCTGWAAAGTTAAGCTTAAGCTAAGCTTGAATTTAATTTAAAATTGAAACTTTGATCAAACTCAACAATAACAACATACAAGCAAGGTTCTACAACACAACTATCTGACAGTCAAAATGGGAAAAGGCAGCAATTTTAAGCTCAAATAATGAAATTTGAAATGGGGTTGAAACAGTTTTTCAATTAAAGATAGGTAAGGAACAGAGACTGAATTCAACAAAAAAACAGTTGACCTTGAGAAGCCGAAAGTTCAAAAGGCAATGCCCAAAAGGGGAAAATAATGAATTTTTAAAGTATATATATAGAAAGAAAAAGATTGGCCTTGTAGCTTCCACTCACCTCCCTACTTCTGCAACGACTTCAAGAACATTTGAGAGTAGCACATAGAAACCAGAAAGTCCAGAATGTTCAGGTTTTATCACAAAGGGATGTTCAACATCCACTTTGCTAGCGCGGCTAGTAAAGCGTGACTGATTCTTTTTTAAATYTGCTTCTGCAACACCTGAAAGGTAGAAATGGTGTGGAGATGAGTAGAAAAGGATTAGAAGTGTTTTGCTGCAGCTTGGCGGGGCGCCAGGTAAAATGGCGTGGCGCCATTTCATTCTGGAAGCAAGCAGGAAGCACAAAGGAGACAGAATCCTGTGGCTTGGCGCCACTCAGGTGGCGGTGAGCCATCCTGGTGGCACGGCGCCATGTGGATGGCGTGCCGCCATCTGCATTCTGTTTTTTGCGTGGTGGGCTCTTGGTTTGCGGTGAAGCGGTGCTACTATAAATAGGTTTCTTTTGCTTTTCTATCAGATAAGTTTTATCACAAAACACATATTATCTCTCTCAAACACTCTCAAACTCTCAAAGTAGGTTTAAGCATAGATTTTGAGGTTAGCTCTGCAATTTATTCAATTGGAGCTTGTGTATGAGTTTGTTCTTCATTCATCAACAATCAAGGTGCTAAGGGTGGGTTTTCTCTCCGGTTCTCGGGTTTCCCACAGTAACTCTATCTTGTTAAATCTCATTAATTACCTCTTAAATTTACTTGTTGCTCTTGTTGATTGCTTGTTCTTGCATAAGTATTGCTTATATACTTGTTGTTGGGTGTTCTTGCTTGTTTGAGCTTGTTGTTGGACTTGTCTATTGCCATAACAACACCAATACCAATTCACTTGTTTTGAATCAAGATTTGTGAGGATTTTACCAAAATTCAATTGAAAAATTCATCAATTTCCATTACTCTGATATATTATTGAATATATAGACTATAATTTCCATTCTCGTATTTATAGAAGAGTATCAACTAAAAATTCAAAGTATATTATACAAATCTATTCAATCTCTTCGGATGTGCTTATCATTCTAATTTACAAGCATCAACTGCTATGGTTATGCCTCCTGGTAGGCCTTTTCAGTTGCTAATAAAAAGTCCTAACAAAGATAAATTATCCCTACTTGATACAAACGAATACAATGGCAAGCAGGGGTCGAATCCATAGGGAAATGGTCTCGTTTAAAGAAATTTGTGAATTGATTTGTTAATTAATAATTCAATTGCTTCCGAATCAAAGGTAACAAATGGGGATGTTTGTTTTGTTGGTAACGAAGTTAACAAAAGAAAATCCTAATCGACTATTTGACGCTAAAAACTACTAAAGTGAATTGTGATTAAACGAATTGACGAAACTTGGGCAAAAGTTTGAACCTTGTTCGTACTCACTCATATGAATCATAACCTTTACTAACTTCAACAATTCAAACTCAACCAACTATTGACAAAGAAATTGTTTCCTTGAAGACTCCTAACTTGATCAAGTTAAGCAAAGCGCAAAAACTAACCCTAACTATTGAATGACTCTTTTCAAAGCAAAGAGAATTACCATAATAGAAGCATTAAAACCGGAGCAACAATAGCAATGACTCACTTAAACAAGCTTCAAGTAAGCACAAATCAAATATTGTTATAACAAAGCTTAAAACAATTACAAGCTTAATTGAGTAAACTTATTGCTACTTCTTAGGTTTTAGCAATATAATCAAAGAAGTTCAAACCCTAGCAGTGAAATTCAACATTACAAATAAGTATTAATCCAAATCAATAATTGTATGAATAACTAATCAAAAAAAGATAACAAGATTTATGATTGAAGTATTGAAATTGCAATTATAAAGATTACTTACATAGAGCTTTTGGAGCAAAGATCAACAAATCCAAGAACTAATTTAAGCTTCCATGACAAGAGATAGAACAATAACCATCCTTCAATTCATAATAATAAGAGTAAATTGAGTAACAAGAGAATAGTAGCTAATATGTTGAAAACCTAGCTTGATTAATGATGAAAGAAGTTGAGATCTAGAAATGTTAATCTCTTCAAATATTTCATTCCTTCCTTTTATACTAAATCCTTAAAACAAAACAAGACCAATTAATCAAGTGATTAAAACCGCTAAAAAGAGTCGTGTTGCAGGGAGGAGGGGCACGCCTCAGAGGTGCGGGTTGCGCCCCTTAGTCAGTGGTCGCATTTTGTTCTTGCTCATAGGCGCTTTGGGCGGGTCGCGCCCATCAGACCGTACTGCACACTGAACTTCGAACGGCCATATCTCCTCGTTTCTCATCGGGATTTGGGCTTATGACCACTCGTTGCGAAGATCTTGAGACAAAACTTTCATCACAACCAGAACCAACTGAAAAAAACTTGTTAGATTAATGATATCTCATTTGAAGTCAGTCTACTGCTCTTTTGTCCTTCTAGTTGGATCACTTTTCATTCTTCTTCATTGTGCTTCGCTCCATTTCTTCTTATGGTTCCAAACAAGACTCGAACTCCTCAAAACATGTCAAAATATGGAAAGAACTCGAGCCTGAACAACAAAAATAAACTAAGTCCTATAAAGCTTTAAATCAAATGTTTAATATTAAGTTTAAGTTTCAAGATATAACTTTTCGTTTAAGCTTAAAGGTTAATTAAATTACAAAACACGTACTAAACTATTACAAACTATACTAAAATGTGAGCAAATTCACTCGTACAAACTGAACACATCACCTCCTCTTAGGTCAATTGCATTATTCCAAAAAAAATAAACTAACGAGCTAAATTAAACAATACAATCAAAATAAGTATAGGAAACTTCCATCATCTAATAAACAGATAAGTAGAAATGTCAACTTGTTCCAGAGGCATACAACAATTTATGAAAAACAAGGTGAACTAAAGAAAATGAAAATCAAAACACGTGAATCACACCGATCTATTCATTACATGAAAATAAAAAAAATGTAATACATGCAACTGAGTAACAAATTTAGCAAAAATAATAACGATTCAAAAGCAAAAGCCACAACTTCAACCAATTTCATAATTCCGATGAACATACAAATAGTAATTCAAATTAATTCAGCAATATATATATATATATATATATATATAAAGGAGTAAATTAACGAAATTGCAAAATGAGATATGAAACTCACTTGATTTGTTCATTAATGGAGGCCTTACAATTATCGGCGTACTTCTGACGAGCAAGAGAAACCCGAGGAACATTAGGAACCATTGAAGTTAGTGTCAAGGGCAATATGGAAAACGAACCCGGCCCTAATTTGCAGCTAGCATCAAAACCCTAATTGACTTAATTACCTTAAAACGAACTCCACGACCGAAGGCCTGAACCTTTGAGAACCTCTTGAAGGCCTAAACCTTTGACAACCTCTCGCATGTGTTTCCAACACTAGTCGAAACCCAAGATTCCCRTAGAACGATCCCTAACAACYAAGAACTGAGCCGCYAAGTTTAGAAACCTCTAAAACAAGAAAAGAACGAGAAGAACGAACAGAGGAAGAGAGAGAAAGAGAAGCCATSAATGGTGAATGATGWAGGAAGGRGTGAATGAGAGGAGAGAGAAAGAGGCYTGAATGAGAGGAGTAAGGTTTGGGTTATTAATTTGGTTTGTGAAAGAAAGAGAGTAATGACGGGTGATGAGGTGGGCTTGCMTTATTATTTGTGTTATTGGGCTGACCCAAAAGCTGCGGTTTTCACCTAAAATCGCTTCCTTTGGGGTATCRTTAATTTTTAGGGCTTTAAGATGGGTTAAATGCTACATTTTTTWWAAAAAATGCAACTTTTGACACTCAAATATTGCGGTTTATACACAACCGCAGCATTTGAGGCACAACTTTTGTCTATTTTTWTTACTAGTGATGATACTTGAAAATATCTCAAGGACTTTGAGTAGCTTTAGGAAGTGAAATGAGGCCATCTTAAGCGTCAATGTAGCGATAAATAGCCCCTGCAAATGGCCTACTCTCTATTGTTGCCTACTTCTTCCTTAACCTTCACTGTGTACACCGCCATTTTAAAGCTAGCTTATTAACAAGAAAATATAGTAACTTAGATTTTAATTTGATGAGTAACACTATAAATTCTGTCTTTTTTCATAAATTTGGGAATTGGTGATATCACTAGTAGAAAAATCATCAAAAGCTGGGGGTTTTAATCCCAGCTTATGAGCTAGCAGCTATTGACAAAAGTTGGGGTTCAAATAACCACAGCTTTTGTAAAGTCAAAAGCTGGGGTTTTCAACTAAAAACCCCAGCTTTTGTGAAGTCAAAAGCTGGGGTTTTAGCTAAAAACTCTAGCTTTTGACGGCTATATATATGTATAAAAAATTTAGCCCATGTTTTGTCTCTCATTGTATAATGAGAGACAAAACATGGGCTAATTTTTTTTTTTGTGATTTTCATCCTCAAATTATAACCAAAGTGTTACCTATAAATATCAATTTCCATTAAGATTGGGTAAAAAATACAAATAAATGAGTGTAYATTACACTCAAAAAACTTGTATATATATTGATGAGGTAAGTGATTCGAGTACATTTAAATTACATAAGAAATTACATAGTTTGGAAAAAGGGACCTCATCATCCTGTTGACGCAAAGGGGGTTCTTTCCCTGAGTAGTAAGCAACCAAGTTGATGCACAATACTACAGTCCCGGACTAGCCAGTCACGACGCATAACATTCTTCCCCGATGAGCTAACCCATGTAAATTTAGCTTAAACAACATCTCCCTGCACAGCATATAAAACAGGGTGAACCATAAATTACTTGATCGGAAAGCAAGTCCTTTAACAATAAGCAATATTATTAAAATCATGTCCAATCCACAATCATAAACATGCATTTTATAACGCCTATGAAAAACAGAACAAACTGCTGCAGTTTCTTGCAAATCATCAATCTCATATGTAAAACGGATTAGACATACACCAATGAATTATAATTTACAAGTGAAGAAGCAAAAAATATAGGATCCCTATTCAGACGCAAATTAGAAGTAAAAAAGGCACTTCCCAAGTCCGATACACCATGAAAGAAAACAAATAGAAAAACATACAAATGTGACAAATATTTGGCATCATCTTTCAGCAATTCAGCACACTGCAAGCTAACTACAACCATCATCTTCAGCACAATAGCAAAAGGAGAATGCCACCAAATATAACTTCCGCCCAAAATAAATCCCCGATGAAAATAAAATCAAATACACAAAAAGCAGCAACAGAATACAGTCATTTAAAATCCACTAAACCCACAAAACATAAATTATCAACTATTTCAGAATCATAACACAGACAATAAAAACAACATTCATTTAACATACAATCCTATGAATTATATATATCATATATTATTATATATATATATATATATTATATATATGTTATATATAATATCATATATAATATTATATATTATATATAGTATGTAATATATAAATAACTGTAGTATACTATATATATATATATATATATATAGTATATTATAGTATATACTGTTGTATATCTATATCATTATATATATATATATACAATATATATATGATTATATATATATTAATATCTATTTATATATACTAATATATATAATATATAATATAATTGTATGTTTACTGAATGTTTGTTTGTATAGTCTGTTGTTATATATATATATAATATATAATAAATTATATAGAATACGTATATATATATATTATATTTATATATATATATATATACTATATATCTATTATATATAATTATATATATATATATATACATAATATATATTATTATATAGGGAATAGATCATGGAAATAACAAAATCTAGGTGAAACACAGAAAAACTTTTACGTGTATTTGGAGATGGACGGTCACGATTACATCTATGTTATACTTGTATGTTCAATTTGGAGTCTTGAAGGTTTAAAGGGTACACGTGTACTGTTAATCAATAGTAGCTGAAAGTTCTTGTGTACCCTTACTGCTGTGATGTTACCACTTAAGAATGTAAATACCACTTATTTCGTTTTCACGTTTTCATATACATTGTGAGTTTCACTGGATCCTGACTCTCCTCCTCTCTCTCTCATCCTTCCTCTCTCTCTTCTTATGATATATTAATATATTATATAATAGATATATATATATCATATATATATATATAGTAAATAGTATATGATATATATATAATGGTCGAGGGGATCCAGTGTGAAAATCACATGTTTTAGGTATAAACGTGAAAACCAAAAATATAGTTGGGTACACTTTTACATTTTAAAGGGTCATACAAGCAGTAAAGGGTACACAAGATTTCAGGTATATTAATGAAACAGTACACGGTGACCCTTTAAACCTTCCAATGGTACCCCAGATTGAAATACAAGTAGATATACATAGATTAAATCGTGACTCGTCGATCCTCCAAATCCTATCGGTAAGAGATAAAAGTTTTTAGTTGTCACCTAAGGTTTGGTGTTTCACATCATCCTATTCCTATATATATTATAATAGTATATATATATATATATTATTATTAAGTATAATATATCGTATATATAGAATTAGTTCTTATGAGAACCGAACCTTATTGAATGAGAACTATGTAGGAACTCTAATCTCAGCCATTTAAATTAATTCAATCATCACACCATTCATCATTTAAATTTTTTTTCTCTTATCCTCTATCTGAACACTCTCCTTCCCTCCCTCTACCACTTCTCTCTCCTCTTCAACCACCTCTCACACATCCACGTCACGTCAGCTCCATGTAGGCTGAGCACGCATCACGGAGCGTATCCTACGAGTGCGAGTCCGGTCACACCATTCCCCCCCCCCCGGACGCGGCTCCTTCACCGACAAACCCCCCGAGCGCGAGCCCTCTCAACCCTCTCTAGTATCCTCCTCCCCCTCGCACTCAATACGCCTCCGCACCACGGCACCTTTAACGCATTTTCCTCTCTCCTACCATTGTCGTAAGTCATGGCGTGGTTGTGTGTTGTGTGTTGGTGATCGGTCGTGGGTATGTCCAGTGTGTTCAATGGGTTCGTGCTAGAGGGTGTGCGGTGGTGGTTTCCGATTAGTTTGTTGAGGGTGTGCTGCAGTGGGTTCAGTTCTATGCGATGGGGAGGGTGCGATGTTGGCGGCTGCTCGGGGTCAGTGGGAGGGGGTGTGCGATGAGTCGGTGTGGTGACAGTGGTGTGCCTGGTTTCACAGATTGAGGGAGGGGTGTGGTTCTGGCGAATTGCGATGGTGCGGTGATTGGAGGAGTGCCGCTTGTGGGTCGATGAGGGTTGTGGGGGTATGGCTGGGCTTGGGTCTGGTGGTGGGTTTGCGGCGCTTGGCCTAGTTGAGTGGTGTGGATGCTCGGTGGGGCCCTATGTGTGGTGTTGTGGTAAGGAGGAGAGAAAATTGTATAATGGTGTTTGAACATGAAGACTAATTTGTGAACATGTAAATTAAAATTGTAGAACAGTATAACATTAATTATGTAACATAAAATGAAAATTGTAGAACATTAAAGTCAAAAATGCCAAGAATGAGAGTTCTCATAGTTCTCACTAAGATGAGTTCTCATGGATCCTCACCCTATATGTATGTGTATATATTATTATATATGTTATATAGTAAGTATATAATAGGTATATATAGTATATATAATTAGATATATATATAGTAATTGCAGGATCCAGTTAAGAACCGACATGTTATGGAAAACGTGAAAACCAAAATAAGTGGGTGCAGGTGTTACAATTAAGGGGTACACTACAAGCAGTAAAGGGGTACACAGACTTTCAGTACTTTTTGGATTGAACAGTACATTCGTGTACCCCTTAAACCTTCAATGTACCTACAGAGATTGAAATAGCAAGTATATACAGTAGATTAACATCGGACCGTCCATCTCCAATCTTGAACGGTCAAAGATTAAAAGTGTTTAGTTGTTCACCTAAGTTGTGTTTCGAGATGATCCTATTCTCCTATATAATACGTATAGTATATATATATATATATATATAATATATTATATTTATATTATAGTATAAGTATATAAATTTGGAAGTATAATAACTAATAATGATTATATATATAGTCTAATAATATATATATTATATATATATATAATGATATATATATATATGTATATATTATAGTAGTATGATGGGCCTTCCGCGAAGTTCTTCTGAATTTTATTAGTATTCAAGAATCGTCTTGTTTCGATTAGTTTATCTAATAAATCCTTTAAATGAAAGGTAGATATTCTTCAATTCATTCAAAACGTTCAATGACTCCATTCCGAACCAAACTTGGAATCTTTCAATTCATTTGGCTCTCAAACGCTCAGAGTTACTTCAAATTAGTTATGGTCACATTCCATATATAATTTCCACTAACCACATTCCCCAAACAAAATCAAAAAAGAATCACCATTAGCAAATCAATGCAACAGAGCAAAAAACAAAAACACAACAAAAATGCCAAAAAAAGAAGAAAAAGAAAACGTACGCCCTCCTTTATCAAATGGACTAAAACCGCCTTTATCATCAGTTCATACATTCGAAACCATGACTCACGTGCATCAATTTAAGAGAACATAACATGACCACCTCGCTACAAATTAAAAAAAACAAGAACATATTCAAAGAAAAACCCAAATATCAGAAAAAAAATCAAACATGAAAAACAAAAGACCTTGATATGGCATTCTCTACGGTTTCAATTTAGGCGACGGTGGTTGGCGAGGCGAGGCGTGGCATGGCGAGGGTGGCAGCGAGACGTGCTAGAGTGTTGATGCAGGGGCGACGGAGGAGGTGGAGGCGATTTGGAAGTGAAACGAAGAGAGGTGAGAGAGATCAAAGAGAAGTGAACGTGAGTTGAGTGAAATGTGAATGAGGGAATGGTAGGTTATTTGGATTAGGGGAATTTTTTTGTGTATTTTATTGGGCAGTAGGATGAGAGGGCCTCGTACTCGAACAACAGACTTTGGTTATCCTTTGTTTTTTTAAATTGGTATCAAAATTGATGAGGCAGTTATGTTTGAACTGCATTGTTCGTGTTATATTTTGACAACTCTCTTTGCTCACTGCTTTAGGAAGAGATCTGTACCTGGCCTGTTATGGTCAACATTATTTTTGTGTTCAGTTTTTTGTTTTCATCTACTTAAATAATAACTTAATAACCATGTGTTTAGGAGTAATTTAGAAGAAGAAAGGGGATGTCAACTCGAATGTGGATAATGAACACAATAAGATGGAAGAATGAAATATTTTTGAGGTGGTGTGTGGGTTGACACAGAAGGTCGAGTTTGTGGCGTTTGGGTGCAGCAGCTCAATCTTACTATGAGAATCACATAATACGAGAGGGAATAATAAAGGGCATGGAAGAGCCTGAGATTTTGAAGACTCAACTTGTTGACCTCGACCAAAAATGGTGAAAAAAGAAAGGAAGATGAATCAAACCAGAAGGAAGGATTTCATGAGACATGCAAACAAAGCCTTGATCGAGACACAAAGGAGTTGGAGTAAAACAAAAGAAGACCCTAATTTGGAGATCCATTGAAACTTTCTTGCTTCAAAAAAAGAAGTGGAAGTTTTATTGCTAGCTTCTTAAACCGGCCCTCCCACCCTTGAACTCCATTGGAAATATTATTTGTAAATACATGTGGTCGATCTTGTTTAGGTAATGCTTTCTAAATTAGACCGCAATTATTTAGTGTATAATTTTAAGTCAAATTTGTGGTATATCGAAAATAAGCCCTACCTATATTTTGGCTTAGTGATATAAAGATACTTTCTTTTGTACACATTGTCTTGAAGGTGTACTATTATAATTATAATTGTAAACTTTTGGTTTTAAGTAATCCATTGAATGTACCTGTTAGTTATGTGTAGATGATTTTGGTGTTATTCGATATTACCTTTTGATGTGCCTATATATAAGCAGAGGGCATGACAACTACTACATAATAGCGTTGGAATTCATTTCCTAAAGATTAGGGAACAGTTTTCATATTCCGTCTCTGATTCATCAAACACAACAACAAATTACGAAGATTTTTTAAATCCGTCTCAAAATTAGGACGATTAAAAACATTTTCGTTCTTAATCAAAAATATTATTTCACGTGAAAATAAAGCGAAGAATAAACAATTTGTCCCAAATTAGAAGAACGAGAATAAAAATTCCGTCTCCATATTTATAGGCGACGGATTTCACGTTTCGTCACAAATTCATTCAAAGCAATGAAAGCTGTCATGTGGAGATTTAGGAACAAAATACCCCAATCCGCGAATCTAATCCCGTCCCTATATTTAGGGATAGGAAAAAAAAATTTCGTTTCTTAATGTTAGGGATGGAACAGTAATCTGCCCCTATATACAATAACGAGTTTGGTACAATTTATTTTCGTCTCTCATTAGAAACGATTTTCGGGTTCAATCTGCGCCCTTATAATACAAACGGAGTTTGGTACAATTTTATTTCCGTCTCTCATTAGAAACGGATTTCCGAGGTTTCCCATGGCTGATTGGTGATTAGCGACAAATGGTTTTCAGGGATTTGTTGGTTCCGTGCTAACTGATAGATTAGCGACGGAATTTGTTGATTTAGGGACGAAAAATGGTCGTCACTAAAAGCATTCTTTTTGGTAGTGCATTTTGCCATACCGTCAACCTTTCTCTAACACATCATACACACTAGGCCATTACTTTAACCACCATAAAATGACCCAAAAAAAGAAGAGCGGATCCAAAAACTTACAACATAAGTTCAGGAGTGGCCAGGTCACGAAGGACTCAACTAAGGTCTCAGACGGTATGGAAATTAAAGGACTCGGAGCTCGTTTCCGTTGGACCCACTTGCTTGAAAGCGGCAATCCAAAAATCCACTGACCCACTTTCACACCAGGGACCCCTACACTCGAGCCACGACCTTTTCTTCCACCAACTACTTCCGCTCCGGAACGGAATAAATGAAAGTTGTATTAGCACTCTTCTTCAATGCAAAATAGCTAGTAGTGGTTGGGTATGAATTAGTGATGATCGTCAAAAATAAAAGGAGAAAATAATAGGCTGAAAAAGGCAAACATAGTAATCAGTGGTCCAAAATTATGGTAATTTTGTGCATTAATAATTTCCAATAGACAGGAAAGGTTGTGCAATGTTGGCAAGTTTTTGTTATCATCCATTATAGAAGGTGTGCAAGTTTTAGCGACACGAGGGAGTCCAAAAGACACGAAGACAGTAACTCAAGTTCAAGTTCAAGCCAACTAAGACCTTGAGTTCATCTCAAGGTAGTCAGACCACCATGTACTCCAATGGATTGACCCCACCCTTTTCCAAGGGTCTTTCCCTCTCTTTGAACCCAATATGCCAGACATGTTTTTTTGCTTCTCGAGAAAGAATGCACTACAAAATTCGTGTTTAGGGTCCGACCGAACGATTATCGCAGCCCGATAAAAAAAATCGGGTCGCGTATTACGACGACACCTGATACGCATTTGGTCGGTGTATGATTAAACCTGCCGTTGTTATTGGTCGTTATTACCGTATTCGATTACAGAAATCGGTATCGTAAATCTTTGAATAATAAACCTCCCATCCGCATTTATTTTAATGTTTAATAAAAAGCAATTCCCAAAAAATCCACGACCGATGTATATCGGTCATACAATCCGCCGGATTTGAATCGTTGTTAGAAGTTCAATAGAAGTTTTTGGTTGAATTTTGTGGATTTTTTTTTTGCTCGGATTTCTTTTGGACTTTGTCAACTAGACTTGAATATTAGGAAATTGTATTCATGATTATGCTTAAAATGTTGGTTTTTCGTACATTATTGGGTTCGAACACTCATATAAGGGGCTTTAAGATTTCTAGTTTTCTTGCTTGAAACTAGTCTTCTTCTATTGCCACTCAAGTAATGTGGTTTCTAATTGATTTGTCTTCTTTTTTTTTTGGGTTTGTCAGTGGATTCGTCTAAATTTAGGTTCAATTTGGTAGATAGCGCATTTGGTCGAATTTTTAGGTTTAATTTAGATTTGAATTAATTGTCAAGTTAAGGTATTTTAGGCCTTTGTAACAGATGTATTGCATGTGTCACAATATCCTGAAGCATATAAGGTTTATATGTATAAAATGCCATTTTGGTATTCCTAAATCAAAATAATGTTAGATTTATTTAAGGTTGGTATGAATAAGATACTAGCATGATAAAAGATGGTAGACATATCTTTACCAATGTGATGATATACGAGGTCAGAGAGTATGTTCGTTTACCTTGAAAGGGTCGTTTCGCTTGGGTGGACCTAGCTTATTTTAACTTATCGTTTTTTGTTTCTGATGATTTTTTCTTTTGTATATACTGGTTTCTTCCTAATTTAAGGTATTCTTTCGTAACTCTGAAAACAAAAACCCACAAAAATCATTTAATACTAATACCTTATCTTTCTGCAACTCTGAAGCCTAAATTGGCAGCATTCTTTTCATCGTCTGAATATTGATCTGGAGTTCTATGATCTTCTTTTCTCCCCTCAGGATGTTGTTCCAAAGTACCCAAGCACTTGTGATGTTGAATGGGTTGATGCAGAGGACCCTCTATTCCTGCTAGATACTAGTGGAAGCAYAGGAAAACCCAAGGTATCAGCAATTATCATTGCTATTTGTAAGGTTCTAATTATTTCAAAGTCAGAATTGTAACGCCATTCCT
Source organism: Bassia scoparia (assembly GCA_008642245.1). Taxonomy (NCBI): domain Eukaryota; kingdom Viridiplantae; phylum Streptophyta; class Magnoliopsida; order Caryophyllales; family Amaranthaceae; genus Bassia; species Bassia scoparia. Next base: position 10,482 of record SNQN01008855.1, on the reverse strand, counting down.
AAATTCTTACTATGCCAAATCATTCCTAGGGTGTCCTGCGCACAACTGGAGGATACATGGTATACACTGCCACAACTTTTAAGTATGCCTTTGACTATAAGTCCTCAGATGTTTACTGGTAAGGCTACACACTTAACCTGTTAAGAGTTTGTAGCAAGTAATTATGTGTTTATTGTCTCATGAAATACCCATCGTCACCAACTCACCATGATCATCATGCCTGTATTTGTTTTAAAAATATTYAATTTCTAAGAATATTAATTATTTGCCTCTTTTTGCATGTGATATAGGTGTACAGCTGACTGTGGCAGGATCACTGGGCACAGTTATGCTGTGGTTTGCGCCTTCTATTGGCTGTTATGCGTGGTGGATAAGTGCGTCAAATCCGTCGTATGTTGTTGTTCATAATTTTAAAAGATGTCAAATCTGAGAGTCATTATTCAACATTTTGTATTCATAAACCTCTCTGTTATGGAATCAGAGAGAATGCATGCAGGTCAGAGAGCTCACCGTATTCTGTTGTTGAAGGAAAGCGTAAAACATCACCCTTTTGCATAATACTTTATTTTAATTTGGTTGTTGTGTCCATTTCATGCTCTATTCATATCTTCTGAAGCTTTTACTTTCTTTCGTTAGCTTTTGTCTGATTTTAAAGAAAAAATACGTATTCAATTGAATTTATGATTTTCCTTTTTCGACTTTGCTTTCGTAGTTGGATGAATGTGTGAGAGAGCCAGGTTTTGCAAAGTGGGGACTAAGTAGTGAATAATTGGTAATGTTGAGGATATATGCAAAACCATATCTGGCTTTGTAATTTCTTACTTGTGTGCGTATGCCTGTGTTTGCTTGTTTCTCGCTTTTGTCACGATTGTTATTTCCTCTTGTTAGCATTTTGAAAATCTAATGGGATCGACACTTAAATTACTGAAGAATGTTTGTTTTATATGGGAAGAATATTATTCTAGGTGAATGATGATGTGATTTAGAAGTGGATAATTAGTGTTAATCACCCAATATTAATCGATTGTTCAAATGGCAAATGTAGGGTTTTCTTTTGTGTTAAGCAGAAAGCAAAGAACTGTATTCTGCACCAAAAAAGTCACTATTTCAGTATGTAGTACAACAATCAGACATGTATCCGGAGTTTAATTAGCATTAATAGCACACATACAGAAATTATTAATGAGATAGTGCATGTTCCATTCATCTATTACAATTAGTGTTAGTGTGTTTCTATTATTAATTTCAGCTAATTGAAGATGATGCACCATTATATAGTTCCTTAAAATTATTGTATGATTTTAAGTAAACTAAACATAGTACTCATGTATGTGTTTGGCAGCAGCATGGAAAGAATCCTGGAAAGGTATGAGAGGTACTGTTATGCTGAGAGACAAGTGTCTGCAACTGATTCTGAGTCCCAACAAGAGGTATATAATAAATATATAATTAGTATATACTTGTAMTTTGATCATTTTCATACTATTAATTACCTTAATTTGTTTTATCAGACCATTGTTTAATTGATTATGACCTTAATTTTTGCTTAATAGATATTACATTAAACTGAATTTTTCTTGTGAAAGTGAATTTTATTGATCAAAGGATTCAAAGTATTTTGATTGGGTGATTGTTGCTGCCATATTTTGATTGGGTGATTGTTGCTTGTTTCGATTGAATTTCACCATCAAATACTGCATAACATGCAAAAGTTTGCAAAAAGTTTGTTCCTTACTTCATTCTTCATGACATTAATTTGAGTAAACGCTTGTAACTTTTTTCGGACTTTAGATTATTATGTATGAATTATTATTTGATTAGAAAGACATCATTAACTAAGAAGGCATAGCATAATCCACAAGTATTTTTATGTTATAGTTAAATATTCCTGAATTAACTGTGTTTTGCTTTAGTAATACTGCTGAATTTTATGCCTTCATAAGTTAAATATTGTCTCCCTAATTTTTTCTTAATATGTTGTTTTCATTGTTACCTATGCGCTTCTGGACCCTTCTTCAATGCAATGCGTGCTCTCTAGTTCAGTTCATTTTGGACAGTCTATCCATTCCTCTCTGGTGGCTTCATTGGCTCCTTGTGTTAATGTACTCATATTTTTTTGATTCAATTGAGATGAAATACTAAAATTATATTTTGCTTTTGTAGTAAATAAAATATTCGTTTTTGGTTGCAGAAACCAGCTTGAAAGCTGGTTTCTAATGCTTTTTGATCATTTTCAAAATTTACCGACGATTAACGATCGTAATGGCCACTAAATTTTTTAAAAAAAAATGGAGCCATTACCGACCGATATCGTCGGTAAATGCCCACTAATTTTTTTTAAAAAAGGAGCCATTTACCGACCGACTAACTCGTCGTATTATACCGGACTGATCAATAAATCGTCAATATACCGACGATAATCGTTCTAAATTCTAAATGTTCTCCCATTAGAAAAGCTATCTACCGACGATAAACGGCGGTAAAAGCGTTTTCCTCCATGTTTTGATCGGATTTTATTCGGGAATCGTCGACGTGATAAACCTACCGAGAAATTCGTCGTAATCTTGATTACCGACATTGTGATTCCACACCTGCTCGACCGATTTTCGATCGGTTACCCCAGCCGACCGATTTCCGGCGTTAACCCCTTACCGACCGAAAATCGTCGGTAAGTGTGGTCGGCCAAGCCAATTTTCTTGTTGTATATTGATTCAACTTTGGAAGATCTCAAAGTTTATGACTAAATTAAGGGAGAAAATACCGCTGCACTCTTTTTCCCACTACAAAAAAAAGGTGCCCATTGACACCTTGTTGGTCATGTTGTGACGCTTTAAAAGCTCCCCATTTCATTGGGACACTTTCAAAAATGCCATTTCCAGCATGTATATTGGACGCTTGTTTGTATCCATAGTTTTACAAATGTGACACTTTAAAGTGCATTGGCAATTTTTATCTTCTTTTGCCTTATAAGAAATGAGTGCTTTATTTCATTTTAATGAAAAGAAACTGGGATGACTGTTATCCAATCCTAATGGTGAGTGGCGTATCACATGTTAAAATATAGCAACACAAAAAGCATCAATTTTCCCTTTATCTTTCTTTTTTCTAGCTAATTCATCCCATAATTTGACAACTTAATCGAACATAGCGAAAAAAAATGTACAATTAGATTAACTTTACTATAATAATATTAGTCTATGTTGGCTTGAACCTACATAATGTGCATTACACATGCTCTACCACTTGAAGCTAATAGACTTATCCGAATCAAATCATTTTTAAAAATATTTAACAAGTCCATTCAATAGCTACAACTAACATCTTGCTACCATTATTATTGTACGAGTATAAATATCTAAGAAGAAAATGGTACACTGCACAATAGATAAACATACTAAATCAGTTTCTGAAACTAAAAGTTTTATCCCAATTACATAGCAGCAAGTCACAACTACTACACATAAAAAGTCATAAAACAATCAACAGCCCAATCAGATTAATTCATGGAAATCACAACCACAAGCCATAATACCAACCATAATATATTAATGCATCTTCCCGAACTGCACCATATCCAATATACCTGCAAATATTAAGGGTCGATGAAACACAATGAAGACTATTGCAAAGGGTAAGAGCATAAACTAAATAATGCATATTCTTAAAAGTATAACAAAGGTCCTTCAGTCTACTATTATCTCTTATCACAAACTACAATAAATAGCAAACAGAACCAGCATTAATCTTTTAAAAAGAGAGCAATTAAGCATGAAACTTATAAAAAAATTCAGATTCAACCCCATTACAAAAATCTCAACATTTTGCTAGTTTAGCATGTATAGAACTATTTTAGAATAATAGGTTATATCACTCATTCACTCTTTTACAGAAAATACTAAATCATGATTGCTAAGCACAAAGCCGTTACGAACAATATAAATAAGAAACGTCTCTTTTGAAATCATAAGATGTGTATAAGAATTCTAACAGCCCCTACTATTCTAATGTACAACAATATAATTTAAGAAAAAATTATCCTTCAATTATCTATCACCTATTTCAACAACACCCATCCATAAAGACCAATGCAAGAACAAAGTAATATACAATATGTCGCCTGACAACAAGTTCGATCTTTGTTCATAGCCCAATCTAACTCCTTTTCGAAACTAGCCGTTGCACCGCGCGCGATGCCGCGTTCCTCCGGACGTAACATAATAAAAGTTACATAGAAAAAATCAATAAGCACAAACTACATTGTATAGTAATAATCGACCAAATCACTAAAATGCATCTCCTACTATTAGACAAATACTAAGCCACTTAATTAGATGAAATCCAGGATGGAACAGATGCACCCCTTTCATTCCACTCCTCCAATTACGTATAACCTAAACAACATAAACATGAAATATTATGCCTCGAAACCATTATATCAATTGCATGATCAACACAAACTCTTACCACTGTGATACATGTTATTCCTAAACACAAGAACTTTAAACTACAGATCAATAGAAAGGAATGAATAAACTTATATAGTCTCCATTATCCCCTTAATCCCTAGTCAAAACCCAAATCTTTATCCCAGCTTGTCAGCCCATTCAAGACATTCTAAACCTTTTACACCGCACAACAATTCTTGATCATGAACCACCTATATATACCCATATAGCAAAATATTCTCAACTTTCATTTAGAATGAAAAAATAACCCAAAGCATAATAGACAGATCAATAATCACAACATAATTTAAAGCAAGAATAACATGTCTTCACCACTCAGCCTAGTAATTTATAAGCATTTAATCATAACTATGGAAGAACAGCATCACCAAGACGACCACCAAGCATTTCGTAAGAATCAAAAACACAAACAATCAAAAGCTTATAAACAATTCACATTCCTAAAGAAACATAACAACTACTATTTATTTTAAAGATATAGAAAATACCACGGAAGAATGAGAACAATCTAGAGGCAAAAACCTAGCAACAACTGTTCCCCAATGCTATCAAGGGAAGTATCAAAATATGCAGCTCCACGTTACAAAATTAGAGAATTTACATAACATATGCACGCACTTCATTCATACAAATAACCACAAATCTTAGTCTTTCTAAGCAGACTCTACAAAGGTACAAACAATGCGGTTATGGTTATCCTGCGCAAATCAAGCACAAATCGATCCCCCAATTCATCAAAACATGAAGTCTTTCCGAATTAATGTCTCAACCAATCAATAGTTCAGTACTCCCAATTCAATGCTCTTATCAAATCTAGTATCAGGGGATGTTAACAAAGTTTTTCCTTTTGATTTGAATTTCTGAGCTCAACCCTCTAATCTTACAAAATTGTATCCAGAATGCTAACTAAAAGAACATTATTCAAACTCTTAAACCTCTAATCCCTTAAACATATATATAAACATAACAATTTACACGCATCCATAGTATGAAGTTTGAAATACCAGGCACATCATCTCATCAAGCGTCACCACCACAAGAAGTTTTTGGATTTAGTCTTCTTCACCCATGCTGTAAACAAATAAGATTGTAAAATCAGAAATCAAATTGAAATCAAAGTCGAGTATTACAACAGTATTCCTTAGGACATTTCTACAATGAAGCAAATATCCAAAAAAATGGTTGTGTTGACTTATTGCAATGCTTACTATGCCTCTTTGTGAAATAAACAGTATGGTTTTAAGATAAAGGAGCAGAGTGATCACAACCATGACTCTACCATAGCACAATACACAATATTCAGGTTTTTTTTACACTCAAAATAATTAGATAAACTAAACCTATATGGGGAAGCATAATGAACACTCAAAATGACAGAATCAATTCAACTTATTTGATTTAGATTCTGTACATTTTTTCTATAATTATATAAAACCACTCATTCAGTCAACATATACCATCTATAATCAACATTTTTGGCATTTAAAAAACCCATGAAATCTTTCTAACAAGTTGAACTTCAAACAAATTATAAACAATAACATATATAAAGATCACCCACGAATCCAAATTGACCTTTATATCGAATTCAATCTAAAGAACGATTAAAAATATGAAAGTATGAAATAATGGGATATACCATCTTTTAACATTTTATGACTTGAACGAAACCCCAACCCTGAACATGGAAATCAACTTGTAAACACAAAAAAGCAACAATCTTTCAGAGTAGAGAAGGAGATAGAAAACAAAAAGTCTAAAAACGGGAGGTTTAAACCTTGCAATACTCTAATCAATTGATTCATCAAGGAAAGGCTGCCAATAAGCAAACAAAGATAAGCTACTAACACTTTTAAAATACAGCTAAAAACAAGTGAAGTGAGATACATCGAAAGGACCATCTTTCTACATTAATCGACCACTAATTTACTAACTCTATCCAGCAAATTGGAGAGGAATGTTCATGAAGAAACAAATAAATGTGCAAGAATATTCAAATAATGACAACACACAATGCATGCCACATTTATGCATAGATAACTTGCAACAACATAAGTGTCATGCTTGCACCATTTCGATTCATTGTGTAATTGAAATATGAGAACATACCAAATACTACCTCAAAATACTTTCAAAGATTAAGTGCTAATATCTTCATAAAGAAAAATGAAGCAATCTAACGCTCTGCCTACCTTTTCTAAAACTTCATGCCATCTCTAAAACTGTACTTTTTGCGCTGCTACCTGCTATACTACTGTGAAGCTGCTTTGTGTCGCACAGACTCCGAGCAGTTGATCCTACGTGTGCGAACAATCCACGAAGTGTGTACCTGCATAAAACCCAAGCAAGCCCGCGAGCCACCTCCTCTACACATGCCTCTACACTGCTCTATGTGCCCTTCACTCACTACGGATCTCCTTATTACAAACGTAGTTCCCAACTGCTGCTACACTCACAATAACCAGAGCAGGTTGCAGCTCTTTCCCAGCTGCTGCAGCTGTCCCTTGTAGCTACCATAAGTACTTGATTTTGCACAGCCACAGGTGAGTACTGATCCTCCTGCTGCATTGGCCCATTTAACGTCAAAAGCCCAAGAGCACACACAAAAATTCATTGCAGCTCACACCAGGAAATAATAATAACTAAGAACATGTGGAGTTAGCCAAACACAAAAAACCCTCTATAATGAAAATAAGCCGGAAAAAATTTGACAATAAATGACATGATTTTCTATGTCCTTTAAACTACACATCAATATAGAATTTTCATACAGCGCACTAGGTCTTTTCAAAATCGGATACCGAGAAAATCCCGATCCGATTTCCGTTATCCAATTTCGGATCATTTTTTATTCCATTCCGATCCGATATCCGATATTCCGAATTCCGGATATCCGAAAAAATCAGATCGGAAAAAACGAAATCCGAAACCGTTTGGCTTAATATTGTGTGATAATGTCATTTTTTTAATTAAAATCCAATCATTTGTCAATATCCGATTTCCGAAATTTAAAACCGGATATCCGAATTTAAAACCGGATATCCTTCCATTTCGAATTAAAAGCCCATTACATAGTAATTCGGAAATTCGGATATCCGTTTTTAAATCGGGCATTCCGATTCCCACCGGTTCCGAATTTAAAAACCGATAATCCGTACCATTTTCCAATTTAAAAAAACCGATCGAAGTCCGTATTTTCGGGAAAAAAAAAAACCTATATCGTATCGAAAATCGGAATCGAAATTTCTGCACACCCTAATCCAGCTTTTTTAACTCACAAGTACAAATCGATCTAAAGCTCAATCATTGATAAAATTTAAAAATTAAAAGCAATCAAAATACAGACAAAACACAATATATTTATCACTTAATCCACGCTTCCGCTTGGAATAAACAACCATCTAAACTTTGCTTCACCCCCCTTAAACTAATTAACTGAGGCACTTCTCTAAAAAAAATCAAACATGCCAAGTATAACCAATAAAGATCAATACATCCAAAGCCTAAATCCCATATAATTTCACTTATTATCAATTAATTACAACCACAAAAACGACATTACTGCTAATTGCATTAGAAATCGCTCTTTACGACAATCTTGTACACATAATTCCCCTTCCCCACTCAGGCTCAATTGTTTGAAAAAAAAAACAAAGGCAAATTTAGATGAAATTAAAAACGATTGGTTTCTTAGACTAAACCCTAAATTGCAATCAACCACAAAAAGATTGAATCCTTAAATTGCAATTAACAGATTAACAAAGGCCACCTCAGCTTGATATTAAATACTCACGACCAACTTCTAGCTTGTAATGTTAGCCTATTCAAGCCTTACTCAGCTTTTCGTCGCCAGCCTCCTTCACCAGTACGCTCAAATTTAGAAACCCTAAGATCGTATGAAACCCTAAAAATTCACCAAATTTGTGATTTTGATTAATTAATCAAACTAAAATCCACAATTCAGGAACTTTGACCAAAAAATTTAAGCAAAAAACGATAACAAAAATCAATGAATTAGCACAAAAACCAAAATAAAGAGCATAAATTACCAATTACCCAATCGGCAAAATTATTGGCATTAAATTTGCTGGAAATCCACAAATCGAGCACCGAATTAAAACTTACCCTAATTCATCGAAATCAACCTTATTCACCGAATTCGAACCCTCATTCACCGAATTTGAATCTTCTCGATCTCCATCCCAAGTTGTTCAGTCTTCATGTTTCCTCATCCCTTCTTGCCGATCTCATCTTCCTTATATCCATATCGAGTCTAAAACACAACTAAAGGGAGGTAGCACACCTACAGAAAATAAAAGTAGCAGCATTACGTGAGAAATGAAACTCAAGGAAGGGAAGAAGGAATTTCCTAGAGCTTCCTATTGAAAGTTTAGGCTGTCCAGCAAGCAGGCAACAAAGAGAAAGGAGAGTAAGGCGAGTGGGATGCTACGAATCTCCAGTGCCTCCTGTACATTGCGCAAGTGATGGGTAGGATAGTGTGTGGGCATTTGGGGTACATTTGGCCGCCTTGGCGAATGAAATTAAGCGGTGAGATGAATGGCCGTGGAAATGCTATATTGCAGGTCATATCTTCTGTTCATACTGTTCCTCTTAATATAACCGTTGTAAACTTTTATATGTATAGAAAAGTTTAAAGTTTAATTTCAAACATATTAAAGCTAACTCACTAAAAAAGGACATCAACTAATTCACATAAATGCGTAATCAATAACCACACCATCACTAAAACCTTATATTATTAGAAACAATATATATCAGAAATCAAATCCCACACAAAACATTACATTTATTCTCCAACAAGAAAATATCATTTTAATGTGACAAAACAGAGCACACAAAGCAAAAAACAGTAGCAGCAAACCGATAGAACTCCATAGGTAGCACCAATCCAAGCCGCTGACCCAATCAACAGAAGATAGCAGAGAAGAATAAGAATCCAAGATAACCCAGCCAGCCACAACAACTAGCTATGAAACCATGCTCTATAAAAAAATAAGAACGAGCCATCAAAGCTTGACAAACCCACATGTTATCAGAATGAGCAATCAAATGTAAACATTATCAAGTTGTTCTGATATGTTAAATGACCAATCGAAATGTAACTTCACATTTTGCACATGTATAAATGAGTGTCAAAGAATTAGGACGTATTTTCGTATTTTCTACAAATTATTGATACAATGTGTTGTATTAACGTTACTTCAACATTCACATGAGGACAACATTTAAGAGAATATGCCGGTGTGGATTTACTTGTTGGAAGTACAATAGGAAATTAGTAGAATCGAGATGAGAAAGAACTTAGAAGCTTTGGTTTGACGTGTGCTATGTTCATTTTAAGCCAAACTGGAATGTATCTACTCAAGGAAGAATAGGATGTTTCTTTATATTCAACGCTAAAGCAATCGATTTCTCATTTCTCTCATCTTCGCTAAGGGAAGCCATACATACAGCAAAAGCAGATCATACAAAAATTAAAACAACAAAATAATTAGAAAGTTTTAAAAAGTGAAGCCAATTTTTAAAGTAAAATGTATGTCTTGCCCTAATACTTTGTCTAAAAAAGAGATTGCCCTTATCTTTTCTTTCCCTATTCTTTGCATTGCTTTTAACCCAGCCAATCTAAAAACCTGACATTAACAAAAGGGTAAGCATCTGACTGCCAAGATGTGTGGAATGTTTAAGTTTTAATAGAAAGTATCGCACAACAAGCACAAATAAAAAATTATAAAGTATAACTTTAAGGCAGTTCACCACATTCATGAACCCAAATCAGTCTAAATGTTGCACCACCTTTATGTCACTTTTAATAATATATACTGCCCAATACAACCTCAAATTATAAGTTGAAAGAAAAAATCAATATCTAATGAGGACACCTAATGTCTCCCCAAATGAGAATCGATGATGAAACTATACCACGTTCGTGATTGATTCGATTCCAAAAAAGCGCAGCACTTGCACTCTAACTTCAAAATGTGAATTCACACTCGAA
>SNQN01008853.1:0-27550 GCA_008642245.1 Bassia scoparia | reverse complement strand
GCCACATCTCCCACCACAGGTCCTTCTTGGTTAGTGCTCTGGGCTGCTGCCTGCTGGGAGGACTTCACCTTCTGGAATCTCAGCAGAGCTGGCAGTAATTGGTATAACCCCTTGAGGATCGATGGGATCATTAGCATCACCTGAAACAAAATCATCTCCCATGGTTATGACTAAAACCAAGTCATCAAGACCTGGTGTGTTGTCAAGGAAAGTTAACTCCATACCTCTTTCCACTTGCATATCTTCATTTCCAACACCCTCAGTCTGCTCAGTCATCTGGTCTTCAATGTTGGGAGTGAAGAATTTAGCTAAAGTGGGTGGCAACACTTCACCAGGGGGGCTTGTTTCACCAATTCCAGCCTCCAGAGCCTCTTCCACCTTGGACCAGTCCAGGTTAGGATCCACATGCTTAGCACACCTGAAGCATACTAACCAGGTGTGATAGAAGTGGCTGGTGAGATCTTCTTGCATCTTCAGTTTCTCATCCTTCAAAGAACTCAGCTCCTCAGTCAGTTTCTTCACCAGCACATCCATCCCAGCCAGGCTTGCTCTTTCCTGAGTCAGGGTGTTCTCCAGGGAATTCTTTGCTTTAGTAAGCTTTTGTATCCCTGAAGGACACATCATTAGCCAGACCTGAGGCCCTCAGCTCTGCAAGTTCTTTGTTCCTCTGGGCTTTATCCCTGGCATCTATGAGGTTCTTCTTCTCAGTTTCCAGCTGTGAGATGGTCCCCTAGGCAGTCCTTGGCTCATTTTGGACCTTTTCAATCTCCTCATGGGTACCCCTCCTCAAGCTCTCATAGTTTTGCTCAAGGGTCAGCTGCCTCCCTTTAATCTGCCTGTTTTTATCTGAAAGGCATGAACAGGCATGTGTGGCAGCTTCATAGCTCAGGGAGGTGACTAGCCCATACCTGACAGTCTACACAAAGTAAACATGTTAAGGTTAGGCTTACCCATAAATGTTTCAAATTAATTAAAGCTTAAAAGTTAAGAGATAAGGTTTCTTACCTGGGCAAGATGATACTCAAAGAGCTGGTTGGAGACTCTATCATCATCCAATATTGGAGCATCATATGGAGAGATAGCATGGAAGAGCAAGTTCCTGGCAACTAAGCTGTTTTCATCAAGGTTGGGCCCAGCCAGGCCCCTGTTGGGGTAGGTCCTGGCCTCTCCAAAGGCAGATTTAACTGCATATGGAACTATGGCACCACCATAGAAAGGTCCAGAAGAGGATGATGCTGGTGCACTAGACCACTGATGGGTGGTCATTGCTGTTGATGCTGCTGCTATTGTAGGTGCTGCTGCTGTGGCTGTAGTTGTTGCTGTTGATGTAGTAGTTGTTGTTGTAGTTGTTGTTGCTGCTGTTGCTGTTGTGGTAGTTGTTGCTGTTGCTGTAGTTGTAGTTGCTGTTGTTGAGGTTGTTGGTGTATCTGAAGTTAAAATGGTGGGAATGCCCATGGTTGCTAGGCTGGCAGAAGAAGTGGCCTGGAGGATTTGGATACCAATCCATGCTGGTTGACTAGCTAAAGATGAGAGGATGGCTCCCATACCAGCCTCGGGAAACCAAGGCTCAAAGCCACCTGATTGGTGCATCCCAGGCACCCCCTGCAGGTCACCGCCACCAGAGCTCCACTCAGCCTCCTGGATTTCCCTGGCAACCTGGAGGCCAATGTCCTCTTGAGTCTTCCTCTTCTTGGCCTCTTCCTCCTCATCACTAACAATGGACACAACTTCATCCACTTTTCTTTTCCCATTGTCACCAGGTTGATCTTGCAGGGATTGAGAGGACTGGCCTCCCAGGCCTAGCCCATGGCCAACATGAACCACCATAGTTACACCACCTCTATGGATGCCTCTGCCCCCTTGGATCGGGGAGGGATTCCTCCTAGCAGATAGAGGGGAGATGGTGCTCCTAAGGGCACCAAAGTCAGGCATCCTCAACCCGCTTCTGGTCAATCTAGAGGCAGGACAAGATGTGGCCCTGCCACCACTCCTAGTGGGAGTGGGAGCTCTGGATCTTTTCCCACCATGTGGGGTGATTGGTGTGTCAGCTTCTACATTTCTTTCCTCTGATGCCCCCTGAGAGGCACCAGCAGCCTGCAAGTTCTCCTGACCAGCTCTAGAAGTGCTGCTTGACATTGTAGATGGTTGTTGCTAAAAATTCTCTGCAGTCCAAGGGTCTGTAGGTTTGTTCCTCACCAACTGATTGAATACCTCCGGATCTATCACCAGRCTGTCAAGAGTCACAATCTGATCTTTCAACACACCAGACTCTGGAGACAAGGCAGTGATGTTCCCAGTTGGAGTCCTCCTGATGTTCAGAACTGACTAGTCCAAGTTCCCAAGTGCCTCCACTGCACATACAGCAAATGCAATTTGGTTAGTTTGTATAATTAAATTAATTATGCATAAATGTATAAATGTGCAATTAAAGGAGCAAAGGGGTTAGAAAGACTTCAAAGCAACTGAACTTACTTTTGGAGATTCTCCTGCTTAAACCACCAGCAGTCAGGTATAGCTCAACCTTCAAAAGGTCAAAGTGAGGTAACCAGTTTTTAGGGCTGGGGCTCTTTCCTTTAGACTTGACACCATATGCCTGAAACCATTGGAAGGTAGCTTTTTCTTTCTCTGTGGTGAGGCTGCTGGGTGAAAGGGCTTTCCTCTCTAAGGCTTTGTTCCTGGTGAACTCAGTCCTAGCCTGGTAAAGGTAGGGATGCTTCTCATGGAGGGGAACTCTCAACTACAACCACTGTTGTGTCCATTTTTTCAAACCCCCAACCAGGGGATATGAGGTAGCATATGTATCATTTCCTCCCTTGCCAACCTCCAAGGAATACCAACCGGTCTTAATTTGGGTTCCCCTGTATGCCTTCAACCAGAACAAGGTCCTAAATACCCTAGTTGACATCTCTAGTTCCAGAAAAGAGCAAACCCAGATGAAACTGATAATTCTCTACACAGCACTTGGAGCCAGTTGTGACAGGCTGATCCCCCATAGTTCAAGCAGTTCAACCATAAAAGGGTGAAGGGGGAACCTAACACCTAGTTCCAGGTGGGCTGTGTATATGGGAATCCTGAACCTGGGTGGGGAGAAAGCTCTATCTGAAGGGTTTGGGACTTTAAACAAGTACCCAAAGCTGGATCCAAATCCATACAATTCACCTGCCCTAATGTCATACCTCTTCTCATATGCCCTTTGAAGAAATTCTGAGTCAAGAGCAGTATGGGCAGGACCATCATTCTCCTTGATATCAGCCCACCTGATGGAGGTCCAGTGATGGTTATCAGGGTCAAGGAACCTGGTACTCCTAAAGTTCCCACTCTTGTCTCTAGGGGCTTGGCTCTGGCTCTAGACCATCTGTCCATGGATGGTCCTGCTTTCTCGTCCTCCTGGGTGATCATGGTCATGCACCTGTCCATCTCTTCTTTCAAACCACTGGATACAGCCTATTGTACCTCCTCCTCCTGCAGTTTGAGGGCAGCACCAGCTTCACTAGCCACACCTGACCCTCTGGTGAAGGAAGGAGTACTACTGCTTAGTCTAGCAGGGGAAGGTTCGGAGGTGGTAGGTCTTGAAGTCACACTCCTGGTGGACTGGCTTCTAACCCTCCTAATCAAAGGTTGGGAGCCCTCACTAGGTTCCTCGTTAGTTAAACCTATGGAATTCTCAAACCTATTTTGGGAATCACTATACTCTTCCGACATTCTACACCAATCAACCACAAACCAAAGAGAAAGAAAAAGGGAAAAACGAAGAAAAAATCACAGACCACACCAGAAAAATCAAGAAAACACTATAATTGGTAGGCATGCAAGTTAAATTCAAGTTTGAAAGAGGGAGTTACCTGATCAATTAGAGAGTGGAAATATCAGCACTTGATCAATGGAAGACTAGGAAACCATCAAAAACTTGTCACAAACGAGAATGCAGCTACTAGGTAAGAGCTTGAAGGTGGGAATTCCAATTGCTTGCCTTGATACAGTGAATTGATTGCTTCGAGTCCAGGAACTGTTGATTTTCTTCTTGCTTTTCTCTCTCTCTCTCTCAAGTTTGAAATTTTTGAAGTGTGAATTGTAAAAAGTAAATAGTGAGGTGACCCGCCATAAATAGAGGAAGAAGTAACCGTCATCAATTAGCACACAATTGCCATAACTACTCGATAGTGGAGGGGTAATCATCATGTGGCAATAAAGTTCTGGAATTAACTGCCCAAGGTTAAAATCACCCACAAATCGAGATTCACCTAGTAACCTGGATAGTTATATGGTCTTGGAAAGGTCCTTTGGGAAACCAGGGCCAGACCCTGGTAATACAGAGACCCTGGTAGTCCAACGACCCTTGAAATTCAGTGACCTGGTAAAATCCTTCAGATATAAGCAGGCCTGGAGGGGGGCTAGTTGTTGGTACATATTAAGATACCAAGCCTAATATCTACCAAGGCCCATATACACTAACCCAGTGGGCCGACAACATGCAAAAATTAAGGCCCAAAAGGAGTCAAAGTGTCTACCACTTAGTCAAAAGATGGTACATGCACAAGACACCTAACTTGGTAAGTTGTGTGACACTTGTCATTAAAAGGTTACACATGCCCATGCAAAGTGTAGTATAAAAGGCAGTCTTAGGCCACCCAGGCCTGGTAAGTTCACTTGAATAAACACTACCTACTTTCTCTCTCTAAATTATTAAGCACCCTGGTAATACTCTGATACCTCCATCGAAGAGGCTGTTCCTGGGTTGCCCCAGGGTAGTTCACCTGAGTTTTGTAGGTACCTGGATTGCAAGCCAAGTTCAACTCCACCAGCACCGGCCTGTTGGCCACTGCCACGTCAGCAGTACCAATTATTGTACCAACAACTCCTATTTAAAAATTAGAAAAAATTAACAGAAATAATCCCAACTTTAGTGAGTCTTCCAAAAATAATCCAAACTCTTTCGATTATTCCAAAATAATCCCAACTTTGAGGGGTGCCTTCCAAAATTGATCCCTAACCGATTGGTGACTTGATAATTAGGTTAAGTGCCACGTGTCACATTGTCATTGGTCGTAATTAAATTAAATCTTAATTAATTAAAGTTTAATTATCATTAAATATAAATTAACTAAAACCCCTCTCCACCCCTCACCCACCACTACCACCTCACAACACCACGGCCACCTCGCCCACCACCGACCACCTCACAACACCACCTGCCACCTCACCTCACCCACCTCACCTAACCTCACCACTGCCACAGTGCCATCTAGTTCCACCTCCCACCACTGCCACCTCACCACACGCACCTGCCACCCTCGAACCACCTACCATCTACCACCACCACCACTAGAACTTCCACACACCCAGCCACCCAGCCACCACCCACTCAACTCCTCCCCCACCTTCAAATCAGCCCTTCACCCTCGAAATCCTCCCCCACCCTTGAAATCGTGGTCGTGGACCTGGTGGTTGGGAGGCGACATCGATGGCTGTGGGAGAGTGGCTAGGCTTGGACGTCGTCGGAATTGATGAGTTGCAATTGAAGGTGGGATGCTGGGCTTGGATGTGGGTTCATGATCGGTGGTCTTGTACGTCGGTTCGTGGTCATCACCGTGGCGCTGCTCACCGTGATGCCGGTGGTGGTCGTGGTTGGTGGGTGAGGTGAGACAGAGAGAGAGAGAGAGAGAGAGAGAGAGAGAGAGAGAGAGAGAGAGAGAATAGGGTGGCTGGTAGTGAGGTGAGAGAGAGAAGGAGAGGGAGAATATGAAAGAGAGAAAAGAGGGGAGTATCTTTTTTAAAAAAAGGAAAAAATATAAATTAAATTAAAGTTCTAACCTGTACAATAGCAGGTTGCAGTCATCGGGATCAATTTTGGAAGACACCCCAAAGTTGGGATTATTTTGGAATAATTGAAAGTTCGGATTATTTTTGGAAGACCCACTAAAGTTGGGATTATTTCTGTTAATTTTTCCTAAAAATTAAAGCTTTTTCCTTCCATTTCGCACAAAATTAAAATTCAAAGTCTTGTGCTTACAACAATCTAAATTTCTAAATATTTTTCAAACTTTTATTTTATACGAAATCTTGAAATTAAAATCTAGAATTTTTCGAATATTCTCGGTCACACTGTCCACCTAAAAATATCATTCCATCATTATCCCTTTTGAAAATTGCATGATATGTTATTAATGAAGTAATTAATAGTCAATCAAATCAATTCAAAAATTAATAACAAAAAATAAGGCTTCTTTTTTTAGTGTCAAATGAAATCAATTATCAAGAAAAATCAAGTAAAATTGATAATCAAATTTGGGAAAGAATTTACAATCTCTGAAAATTACTCAATATACTCTCTCTGATTTCTAATAAATTGTGCATTTAATCTTTATAGGCAAGCAACGTATTGATCATTTTCTCATAATTCAAATAATCTCTGTAAGAGCGCTATTTTATTATTTGATTAGCGATAACATTAAATCTACAATGCAGTATCATGCATAAATTTCATACAAGACTATAACAATAATAAGCTAAGTCGCATGCATCGCGTGCATTAAAGGCTAAGACAACATGAGAGCTATGGTGTCCCCTCAGGCCTATGCTAACATTAATTTTTACCTTTTGTTAAACACAAAACAGAAGGTATTGTATGCATCAGATACACAATAAATTTATTGTGCATCAAGCATATAGTTACCCTTTATATCAATATAGTAACCCTTTACATCAATATATTCATAAATAATAAGGATCACTATGTTGATAAAAAGATTACTATATTAACCAAAAGGGTCACTATAATTTGATGCACAGTAAATTTATTGTGCATCCATGTACCTAATACTTTGTCAACACCAATAACATATTCAAATTTCCCACAAACAATTGCATTCCTTTTATAAAATTTGCATATAAAATTACAAAGGAAAGTTTAACATTTACAAAATATTATTAACTACCAGAAATTATACATGCGTGGTAAAATGAGAAATTTAAGATTGAAATATAAATTATTCCAACTAAATCAATTTACAAAATCATAATTTCAATTTCAAATAAAGAGTAACAATTTTTTATTACACAAGATTTAAGCACACATCGCGTGCAATAAAAAACTAGTATTGATTGTCGGAGGAAGGAAGGATAACATAGTCATTTTGCTCGTAAAAAAAAACATACTTCCTCTGTTTCTTAAAAATTGCCTCAGTTTCCTTTTAGAGAAATTTCACAATAATTGCCCCACTTTACTTTCTTTCCAATTTTGGTGTGGGATCACAATTAAAATATTTATTCTTCTCTCTTTTATGTGGAGAGCACAATTAAAATACAATTTTTTCTTCCACTACTTTATTAAAATATTCATTAATATACCTACTTTAATCACCTTTATCTCTCTTTTTTGGTCCCCAGTTATACATCTATCAATCACCAAATTTTGTCTCGATTTTCGAAAAAACCAGAGTGAGACGATTTTTAAGAAATTGAGGAAGTAATCATTTGCACTAGTTAGATAAGTAGATAACAAACAGTGCGTTGAATAACCCGACTCATTCTTTTTGCACAATTACCACGATATTTCTTTTCCTTAGTGCGTTGATTAAGCGACGCTTGTTTTGTTCACTCACAAACTCTTTGGATGAAAACAATTGACTACATCTAAAATCTGTCGGAAAGTAAGTCCCTCTGTAAAAAAATGGAGGACAAAAACGCCGTTAAATTGCCGGAAAAGCGTCAAGCTGCTACTCCAGATGTCAGTTCGAGTACCCTTACGTCGACTTCAGCCATGTCATCAGTTATCGAACAACAAAGATTAACGGAGCTCATGGAGGACTTGACGACGAAGCGTCAAAGGATGACGTGGTCGACGGAAATTCGTGAGAAGTTCGAGAGCGCAGTCGATAAATTAGGCGGAATCATGAATGCGACGCCAAAGGGTATTATGAAGCTTATGGGTGAAGAAGGAGTGGCGTTCAGTTATGATAGTGTGGCGTACCATTTGCAGAAATATAGGGGTCATAAAGGTCGTAGCATGCAAGCAGCTTCGTCAAATTCTTCGCTTCAATCTGCTGCAAAGCCTGCAATGGAAGATGAAGATTCTCCCCAAGTGTTCGATGAAATGCCTGAAAGAACTCTGTTTGATGTCAGGCCAATTAAGAAGTTAGTGGCTGCGACACTGGCAATTATATTTATATCAAGGGTCTGCAAAAGAATGGCTCTTTCTTCTTTCAAAGGTAAAAGAAGATTGAAGAAGAGCGCATCAAAGATTTTGATGATAAAGAAGAGCGCATCAAAGAAGAGACCATCAAAGATTTTGATGATAAACAATACGATTAATCCCCCCTTGCCTTTTGATGGGTCAATTGGGGATGATGCACTGCTTTACTGTGCATTGTTTCCTCCTGATTATGAATTTGATAAAGACACTTTGGTTCAGTTATGGATGGCAGTTGGGTTTTTTGTAGAAGAGCCCATGGAGAGGTTTGCTGGCCTATTCTTTGAAAATTTCCTTACAAAGGGCTATCTTCAATTTTCTAGAACCAACTTGTTAACCGGTAAAGCCWTGTACAAATTCAAAGGMGATAGCCAATTACTTCCCAAGTTGATTTCGAGCTGCAGTCATATTGTTAGAATTGAGGGTAGTTCCAACTTAGGTGTGATCTATCCTGAAGTTGCTCATGTATCTGTAAGGTGTTCCGATTTACGATTCTTTTCCCACGATTATCAAAAGATTCAAGCATCTTCCAAACCTAATTTTGCTCCATGGTATCGCATGAGTTTCAAGCAAGTTCCCGTGATTTCTTTCGTTCTTGAGAACAGCTGTTTTGGATTTGAGTAAGACTCATCTCATGGCAGCTCCCTAGTTCCATAGGCAATTAAAATTCTGCTTTTTACCTTTCAGGTACCTCATCAAACGACTTCCGAAGCAATTGACTGCCTTGAGAAACTACGACTTTGAAGCTCAGAGGTGTTCAAAACCTTTCTACTTGCCTAAAGGTAGAGGAAGCTGGTGAACTTGCGCCACCTTGATTTTGATGTCATTCACCAGCACGATCAATGCCTGGTGGATGGATATTAATCAACATTCGAACTTTAATCAGCTTTCCTATTGGTGTGGAACAAGGCAGTATATAAGGCAGTTAAAAAACATGAATTACCATTCAGGAAGCTTCTGCATTTCGAGCTGAAAATGTATGACAGAGGATGAGGCCTAAGAGCTTGTTGCCCCTCAAGACACAGATACAAAAATTGGAGTTGCATGGAGTGACTCACAAATGAAGATGCGTTGGAAGTAAAAAATTATTTCTTCCTTCCCACAAAAGCCAGAAAGTAAAACGTAAGTTTACATTGTTCATGAACTCCTATTAGATCTGTGACCCATCATCAAAGCTTGTTAGTATCACTCTCTTTGAGGTGAAAATTGTCCTAATTCACCATCACTTGGTCAATCCTGCATGAAGATATTAACATGGTTGGTTTCAAAAATGAGTGATTGATCATGAATTTTATTGGAGTTCATGCATTGAAGGGTATATCGCGTTCCCATAGTTAGAAGAGTTAACTATGAATAATATGTTAGATTAGGAGGATGTCAGGATTAATAAATTTTGAATTCCTTGTCTTCTTAACCTTACAGTTAAGCATTGCCTAAACTCACTTATTTATATACGCCATCTTCCCTTGTATCCCTTGAACGATGTAGAGATATCATGCGTGAGTGCCATGCTGCTAGTCATTTTCCTGACGCAGCAATAAGTAGCTGGCTCGGAAAATACCTTATTTAAGAAGGATGTCCCTGATAGGTATTAAATATTGTGAATGGAAGGAGAGATTGAGCAAAAGAGCCAACATATTCACAACAGTAATGGTGGATCATAAAGAGATCTCGTGATGACTAAAACCTCCCATTTATAGCTCTTCTGCGTGAATAATATTTTCATTTCACTTGGGCCATTTGCATTGGCACATTGTACAATTTGAATCTGTTTAAAATGTGTGTATTAAACTGTTGGCACAGTCCTCAATAATAGATCTCTACAACATGCATACTGAAAGTTATTTTTCCCCTCTGTTTTGTTTATGTATGCAGGGAGATGTATATCAAAGTCTACCTTGAGTTTAAGATGCTCATTTGAAGTTTGCAAATGGAGCCATTTGTGGTCATCTGGTACCATCTTACTCCAGATTGGAAATTCCAAGTTAATGTGTTCTTGTTTTGTCAATGGGATTCCTTGATTTTTCTGTTAGTTGCTTTGAATGTTGAATTCTATTTTGCTACTGTTCTGCAAGTATATTATGGTGCAATAGGGGAAAGTGTAATGCTAGTTTGTCTTCTGCATGACATTGTATGGCCATTGCTTTGGTTCAACTTCTTGTACATTTTCATTATGTGTGTTTTATAGTGTGATGAATAAAAATGTATGGACTTACCTTATGTTTGGATAGAAAGAAATGGAAGAAAATGAAGGGAAGAGATAGGGAGGGGGAACAATAATCTCTTATCAGGGAAGGGGTCTAGGGGAAAGAAAGTGAAGGATACATTTTCCCTCTATTAAATAAGCTCAATCTCTCCAAATTGAAGGGATTTGTAGGGAAATGGATCTCACCTAATCACTTTTTCCCTCCCGTTCTCTTCTCTCCCCCTCCTCATCTCTCCCTCCCTTTCATCCTAAAATAGTGTTAGGCTCAGGTTAGAAGGACTAATATGGCGAAACTGAGAAAGATTTGAAAGATGTATGATTTTGAATTGAAAATTGGAATGGTCCTTKATATACTTAGAATGTCGTACTTTTGTATTACAGCAAATATGTTTGGAGAGGATTGCAATTCAAATATCAGCAAAAATCTGMTCCATTAAGCAAGTATGTTTTTCTTTCTAGCGTGGATTGCAATTCAATAGAATATATGACATATTAATAAACTCAGTTCAATGATACTCTGTTTTGATGTATTGACTGATCATCAAGAGATATTGCTTAGCTAAACTTAATGCTGATATTCTGCTCTATCTTCATAATATGTACAGAACTTGTGGTTAGATGATTTTAGGATTGATAGGACACTATTTGTTTGGAGAAAATTACATCTCTTCTGTGCAATCTGAATGTGGGTTAGTAGTTAATTGCATGCTGATAAATTTTGTATTACCATAAAAGTATGAGGTAGCTACAAATTTCAATTCAAATTCTAGATTCYAAAAAATATCTGCTGTAATGGCCGCGGCCTTAAGAGAAGAGGTCTTGAGAAGCCTTGATATTCAAGATTTGTGTTTTGTAGGAGGCATAGGAGCTTGTATGTGTAAGGTTTCTTTTGAATCTTCATTCCTTCTTTCATCTTGATTTCTCTAATGAAACACTTCTATTTTGATTTTATTTTTTCAAAACAAACTGCATTCTCAAGGATAAGTTGGTCATTCTGATCCCCTTTTGTGTGCATGAAATGTAAGCTTCCAGCATACTGTGACATCTCTTACAGAATTTAATTTTTGTTGTGCTTTGTAACATTTTTATTATTAATAAAGTGTTCTGTTTTGAATTAGTTATGATTCAAATATTGCATCTTTGAACTAATTGCCTTTTATATTCCTTTTAGCCTCATGTCAAAGCACTGTCCTAAGTCACCTATCTTGTGCAGACTGTTATTTTTAAAGATGGAACACAATTTTGAATGTGTGGATGAATCATGAAGAATACAGATTGATAAAAATTTAGTAAGTGCCTATTTTCTGTGTCTGTGTTTGCAGAATTTGCWTGTAATTCGAATCTTTCTGCCGTTCTTCTTTACTTAGTTGTAATTCGAATTGTATAGCAGTTAATATGCACAAGAGAGTACTAGTTTAGACCCCTCTTTCTATACTATCTAAGACTTGTTAAGTAAACTAGATAATCCCAAAACAGATGCTTGGCTTTTAAATAAAATACGAAATACTCTAAATAAAATTAAAACTTATTTTTTTAATTGTGATTTTTTCACAATTAAGATTTTATTTGTGCTAATATATAGAATTATATAGGTATATCATCTAATAAATGCTTAAAGTTTTACCTAAGTACATTTACGTTTATTAACCTTAATTAAATGTTTTCTTACATTTTTATGCTTTTAATAATAATAGATAAAATAATAATAATAATAATAATAACAAGAATAAAATAATAATAATAATAATAATAATAATATTAATATTAATATTAATATTAATAAATTAATTAATTAATAAATAAAGTGTAGGTAAGAGGGAAATTTGGGAGGGAAAATATAAAAGGATAGGGTTTGCTTTAGTTGGAGTTAATGGAATTGATGAAATATGCATTATAATTATGTCAACCTTGCACCAATCTAATTTTGGCCAAGTTGTAAGGGTTGAAGTTGGGGTTGCAAGTTCCATTAGGGGAACTTAGAGGTTTGACCCATCTGAATTGTAGCCAGCAGAAGACAAGAGGTTGTCGACAGGGGTGACTTATGGGATAGAGGATTCTTTTACCTTAAGACTGTATGAAGCTTTCCATTCAACTTGATATATGCATCTTGCATTGAATTTAGATTAAGGACATTCTTATCACCCACTTTTAGTCAGGAACTACGTTGACAAATTATTTATGGACAGTGACATTTGAGACTTTTCAATCTGTAATCATTTCATCATATACCCACTTGGGCACCTTCTTAGAAATATCCTGGCTAAGTGGCAAGTGGCTAATTTTTTTGCTGACTTTTCTGTAGCTATTGATTGCTTTTCTTCTTGTTTTCACATCTTTAGGGCTTTAATTACACACACTTGCCCTGGTAAAACAGCATCTAAGCTGAGCAAACAGCAAACAATCTGAACAAAACCACTAGTGTCATTTCTTGCTAATCTTTTTGTGCTTGTACCTTTTAGTAGTATTGGATCTAAAAGCAACTCATGGAAGCATTTAGTCAGACTGATGCCTTGGGTATCCTTAAAAGATATGCTCGATAAGATTTAGTTTCTATGGTCATTAATAGCAGGTCATGTAGTATACTTTGATGGAGAAGATGACTGAACAGTTGGATGAGGAGCTTTTTCACGACTCATGCTTGCTTGACAGCTTGCAGCTGACACCAATAAAAATTGGCAGCACTCGGGTTGGAGATGTTCCAGAGTTTGCTATGATGCTGAGGATTGGTTGATGACATATTGCTCAGTGCACCAAAATTCCTCGGTCTGGAGCAATATGTTTATCATATTTCTCGAGAGGAGAGCATGGTCGAAAGCATCCAGAGTCCAAGATAGGATTGGAAGATATATCAGGGATTAGAAGTGGTACAACAAACCAGCAAACTACTCAATGTTCGTGGGATTGTGTAAGGAGTAATGGTGGTTGAGAAAGGAGCAAGTATGCTCCAGAAGAGTTATTTGGTAGGAAGCATGACAAGGAGAACATTGTTGCCTGTTGCTGACAGACAACTAGTTGGTTTTATAGTAGGCATGGATGGGCTTGGCAAAACAAGTCTGGCTCAATATGTCATGAATGATTCTAGAATTCGAGATAATTTTCATGAAGTTGTGTGGGTCTCAGTGAATGCTAGGTTTAATCTGAGAAATATCATTGAGAGTATCCTAAGGAGGAGGCTGGAGTGTGAGCATAGTTTTCTTCCYGAGGAAATCCAAGTTTTGTTTCAAGATTTGTATACGGAAACTAATGTTTTGATTGTGCTGGATGACTTATGGGATGTCAAGTACAATGAGTGGAGTTCATTCAGCTCTTTATTTTTGAACCATTCTGCTTGCAARGTTCTTCTTACAACTAGCAACTTAAATGTAGCGGTTGTTACAAAAGCTACTCCATATCATTTGCAGATGATGAGGGATGAAGATTGYAAGGCATTAATCATGGACAGAGTGCTGTCCTTTAATAATATATCTGAACATCAGCGTGTTAGTTTGGAAGATGTAGCCCGTGCAATGGCGCGAAAGTGCAAGGGCTTGCCCTTGGCAGCAAATTTATTGGGCCTCTTCTTATCTTCTAAGCTTGGTGATGATGACTGGGAGACTTTATCAGAGCGAGACATATGTGATTTGAGGGTATTCAAAGAAGAAATTTTTCCAGCTTTTAGACTGAGCAGACCTGATTTGGCATCACATTTGAAGAAGTGTCTTGCTTACTGTTCATTATTCCCTCGTGAGTATGATTTTAAGAAAGACAACTTAGTTCAGTTATGGATGGCAGAAGGTTTTCTCCTACCTCAAGGGACGACATGCCTTGAACAAATTGGCAATGAGTATTTTGATGAGTTGTTATGGAGATCTGTTTTTCAGCTTGCATGTCTTGGTAACAAAGGCATGCCGACGTATAAGATGCATGAATTTATACACAGGTTTGCTGAATTTTTGGCCTCCAACACTTGCTATCGATTACAAAGTGATGAATGGTCTTCCTCAGTTCCTTCGTACAGAAGAGTTCKTCATTTGTCTTTTCTATGTGATAGAATCAAACTAATGTTCCTCAAGGAGATTGAAAATTRTGATGGTTTGAGGACCTTACTACTGCTAAATGAACAGGGAACACAAATTGGCAAAGTTCCTTACTCTCTTTTTCAGAAATTAGAGCGATTAAGAGTTCTAAAGTTGTGTCATACTGATATTGTTGAGCTTCCAGAGTCTTTGGGAAGATTAAAACATCTTCGGTATCTAGATGCATCTCAGACTCAAATCAAAAGATTGCCCATATCAACTTCCGATCTTCATGGATTACAAGTACTCAAGTTGAGAGACTGCTTTGAACTTCTAGGGTTGCCGAAGAATTTGAAAAGCTTGRCGAACCTTGTACATCTTGACGTGGACATTAAAGGGTTAAGGTGCATGCCACAAAGTATCGGAAGTCTCAGGTATCTTAAAACACTTCCTGCCTTTATTGTTGGTAAAAAGGATGGGTATCATGTTACCGAGTTGAAGACTTTAAATCATTTACATGGTRCAATTTGCCTTAGTGATCTTGAGAATGTTAMGAATGGGGCAGAGGCCAATGAAGCCATGATATGTGAAAAGCCATTTRTCAAGAGATTGGAATTAGAGTGGAGCAATTGTAGARGAAATGAATCCATAACAATGGATGTCCTTGCTGGTTTACAACCGCATAAGAATTTGAAAGAATTGCAAATAATAAACTACAGTGGTTCCAATTTTCCTACTTGGCTTACAAGCTCATCCTGTTTTCTTGTGAGTATTCATGTGCAAAATTGTCAGCAAGATGGTGTTTTGCCTCCGTTTGGTCAACTTCCGCTCCTAAAGACTCTCCATATTGAAGGTATGCATCGCGTAAAGTATGTTGATCGTCATTTTTGTGGGGATGGTGGAAGTGGATCCTTCCCTTCTTTGGAATCACTAAGGATGCAAGACATGATGTGCCTTATGAAGTGGAATAAACTGCCAGAATGTAGCATGCCCAAGCTCAGTGAACTCGTGATTGAAGATTGTCCAAATCTTTTCTCAATGCAATCACTAAATCACATGAGCTCTCTGCAAACTTTAGAGATCAACCGTTGCCAAGTGCTGAAAGCATTGCCTGCTCTACCGGTGTCTATTCAATCATTAATCATTGTTGAAAGTGATTTGGTGAAACAACAATGTCAGCCTAAAGGAGGCCCACAATGGCACATTATAGAAGCAATTTTGTGTGTGGAGATTGATTATGAGAATGTGCGTGATTAGAACAGCTTGAGATCACAGGATACAATTTATGCTTGATGCCCCGATGGTAACTGGTAAGGCTCTTGATTTCCTATCATTCATTCGAAAACTTATCTCATATTGATGTGTTGTGCCTTTTTTTTTTTTTTTATAGTTTTTAGAGTGGTGAATTTAGACATATATGTATGAACTTATGAAATCGGTGTTTTTGTAACAGTTCTTGTATTGGCTGTGTGACTTAGGGCTGTAAATTGGATTTGAAAGTCAAAGTCCAATCTCAATCCAGTTCAATATCTCTGAACTTGGATGGACTTTAACGACATTGGATCGACATCAAACTCAACATTCAAATCTAAATTTTTTCGCGACTGGAATGGACTCAACCTTCGGCAAAATCAAATTAATATCATTAATATATATATTTATAGAATCATTTATAAGTAAAATGTAAAACACCTAAACTGGCATGAGCTGAACCGAACATCGTATTTATATGTTATTATTACCAGTTTATTATATTATGTGTTCTTGAAATTGATGAACATTGGGTGTTATGGTATAATATAATGATCTTTAAGGCATTTGCCCTTTTTTTAATTAGGATTTATTAAGAATTATATATGATTAACAAGATAAATATATTAATTCATAAAAACAGAAAACAAAAGACTCGTTGAAAATTTGGAATCGGATGATTGGATCGACTTTAGAAAATTTAATTGGATTGGACGGAATCGGATTCAAATAAATATTGGATCGGACTCGGACTCAAAAAATCAAGTCCAATTATTTTGGATTGGATTGGGACTTTGACAAAGTCCAATCCAGGTCCATCCAATTACAGCCACTGCTAGTCCGTGACTCATATCCCAAACACCCCCAAAAAATGAGATAAATTCAATATTTTCTTTAATATTACAAGACTTTTAATTATAACTTCAATGTCTTTGTTGAAAGCTGATGAGTTTACTTTTTGAGGCCTCTTAGATAAGTATGAGAAAGTTTTGTGTGGGTCTATAAGTGTTTCAACGCGAATTGAAAATTACTTAAAAATGGGATAGTGCAATTGTGAGGGAAGTTTCGGGGGTTTAAGATTTACATGTATACAAATCTACAAGCTACCCACATAGCCAAAAGAGTTTAGGCTCGTATAGTATCTTACTTAGCGTCTGCTGAATAACTGGTTAAATGCTGTTACAGAGTACACGGTCTAAACACTGCAACAAACCTACCAGTGGCAGCACGATTCTAAGTTATGAATACATACCATCTACCTTCCTAAACTAAAAGTGCCCTTATTAGCACCAAGGAAAATAATTCATACATTGATTTCGAAGATCAAGTCTTGTAAGGAGGCTGAGTGAGTTATGAATAATGTAGTGAATAAGAGTTATAAATTTTTGTTAACTAGATTTCGAACACTTCATAAGAGAAAAAGAAGTAACCTTTTAAAACTATTTCTTTCAATCCTTTTATTGTTTTTTTTTGTACCTTTACAATCAATTAATTTGCTTTTGTCAATGAAGATGCAGGGAGTGGGGTTATGTATGCTGGCAATGAATGGAGCTGGACATACAATTTCACAATACTTTCACAACGATGTTAGTAATTCTTTGGATGAAAAAACTTGTTTCTGGTAGCTGTTTTGTAGTGTTATCTTTTATGCTTCAGGTTTTGCTAAGATGCTTTGATTTGGCAACTTATAAAATTAAATGCATAAAATTCACTATGTTCTTCTGTCACAAAGTGTATAACGATCAAAGTGAGTGCAGAATGAACTTGTAGGAACCAATAATAACAGAGTAGAAGAGTACATGATTTGAATAATGGTAAAATAGAAGTTTTTGATAAAGAGAATGCGTTTTAGTGCAAGATTTTTGAATGATGGAGGTTAGGATCCCTAAGTTGTTACAATACCGCTTGTGTGGATCAATCATCAAGAATAAAGCTTGGTCAAAGATTTTCTCGGTATATGAAAAATATTTACTCTTCTCGGATTTGGTACAATTTAAAAGCATTTCAGGAATTTAACAATTATATTGTTGTATTGTCTAAGATGTTGGCTTAGGATTCATTATTACCAAAATGAATAATCTTGTGCAATTTATGGAGTTTCTATTATGATTAAGATAAATTATGTTGTATTAGAGTTTGATATACCACTATACAACTTTCCCTATGGAAAGTTTCACATTAATCAATTAATGAATCTTAATTTCCTCATTCAATGCCATTCAAAGTTGGATCAACAGAAGCAATTCTGATTATTGAGAATGAAATTCTTATGCATGCCTCAATCAAAAAATCAAAAGTTACGGTTTGAAAGACGGTCAACAAAGTTCCAAATTGGATTATAGTCATGATCTGTGTCATGTGTTCTGACTCAACTATGCCTGTAGCTATTTGCGACTTATCGTAAGTCCATAATGGCGGGGAATTCAATGAAAAGTTTCACTCCTAGATTGAAAAAGGAAAAAAAAGTTTTAGTAGTGCCTAATATGTATTCGTTGTTTGTATGAACCAAGCATTTTATGGTAGTTTAAAGGAGCAGGAAGCGACGTGTCAATGCATGTGGCCAATGTTAGCCACAATGAAGGCTAACTTCTTCAATGCAAGTTAATCAGGAGGGACGCTGCGAAGAAAGTCGAAGAAAGCGAACTGTATTGAACCACCCATGCTAACGCCCGCGCAAGCATCCACATTAACTTAGGACGAATAGTCCCCCATAATCGCATTGCGCAGTGTTGATGGTCTGTTTCACTTCCTTAAGCTTACAGATCGAATTAGTTGAAAGCTGATTTTTTCTACCAGTTTAATTGGTTTGATTATTTTGATACTGTCCCTAATTTGTAGTAATACTAGTTGTAATTTGACATAATAGATGTATTTCATTACTATTCGCCAAACTCTATCGAAAACTCATCGCAGTTCTCAAATATTGTCTCCAGTTTCTAAAAGATCTCTCTTTACATTAGATCAAATTCAATACAGGGTAACCAAGGCAATACTTATTGCATACTACTCTTTTTTTTTTTTTTTTTTTTTTTTTGGTGCACAAGAAGGCCAACACCCCAAAACAAACTAGGAAGCAGGTATCATTCTAGGAATAGTAAATCCGGCAAAGTCTTCATGAAGTAGCACAACCATATCTCCTGGAGCTTGTTCCCAATAACGTATGCCATCCTGTTGTTCCACTCCCCAATTAGCAAGCAAGTCTGCAATCCGATTTCCTTCACGATAACAGTGTATAATACTGATATGATCCCCAAAGTTTCGTATAATGGTACGACACTGATTGAGTATATTGAAGCATTCACCCCCATGATACGCACAATTTGTTAGCATTTGAACACAAGCTTGATTATCAGTTTGAACTAGAAGTTTGTGTATACCCATACTTTGCGCCAATTGCAACCCTTGGAGAATAGCTTTTAATTCAGCCTTATAAGCAGTGCACCTTCCATAGTTRGCAGCAAATGCTCGAAGGAACTTACCATTACTATCCCGGAGTATACCACCACCTCCAGCAGGTCCTGGACAACCACGAGCCGCTCCATCGGTATTCAAAGCCATCCAGTCAAAAGGGGGAGCTCTCCACTGGACAAAAATTCCTTGAGCCAAAGTTCTAACTGGAGCAATAAGGGGTCCAATTAGACTAAAGGCTCGGAGTTGTTCTTCGAATTTAATTAACAAAAAGGAGAAGACATCTTGAGGGATGTCTTCGGGTTGATTGAAGGTGAGCTTGTTCCTCCACCTCCAAATCCACCAAATAGTGACCCCAAAGCTCGAGGGCCATTTGCTTGCTTCCCGCACATGATCCGCTTTCAAGTTAGTGATAATCCATTCTTGTAGCTCTCCCTGATAGAACGCCTCACTCCTTGCAATCCCTCCCACTGTATGCCAGATATTACGTGAAAATTGACAATCACGCAACAAATGTAATAAAGTTTCCTCCGCATCTCCACATCTCGGGCATCGGGGATCATCAGTAAGATGTCTTTTGAGCCTATTAGCGTTACAAAGGAGCTTATCATGCATGATGAGCCAAAGGATCACTCGAATCCTTTGTTGCAGAGGGGCTTTCCATATAAGTCCCCATTGGGAGGGGGCTGTAGGTTCAGGCTCATYSYGGATCAAACGCATCGCATATTTGATGGAAAAACCACCCTTGGTGCTCCCTTTCCAGTACATAAGGTCACCAACTTCATCATCTTCAATAAGCTCATGAGAACTAATGCGTTGAAGGATTTCATTGGAGAGGAACTCACTGAATACCTCCCACTTCCACCCCAACCCTGGTTCCCACATCTCATCTACTCTGGCTCTATCTATCTCCTCAGGAATATGGGCTGTACACATCTCACGCAAGCTTGTATCCGTTGCCCAAATATCATCCCAGAAGAGAGTGGTTCGTCCATTACCCAGTGCCTTAGCCACCCCTCTTTTCAAACTACTCTTTAAAGTATTAAAAAAATAATTAAAAAAATATTGATGTTATAAATATTATCCATTTAGTGTAGGGTCGTACTAATATTTCTAGGGTCTATGGTTCTAAAATTGAAATTTAGGCCTTTATATGACTAAAATTTTGTTGCATTTTACACATTTAAAGAAGTGTTCTTCATTAAAAAATATGAAAATATATTTAATCGGAACTATGTGTTGTTGTGTGTTGGACACTTTGGCACAACCTTCTCCGCGGAGAGGTAGTGAAATTTGTATTAATGATTTCCAATGATTAGGGTTTGGTTGTTGTTTGAATTTTTTTAATTCCATTTGTTATGAAATTCTTTAGATTTGATAGAATTTTATTGTAATTGTTTTTGTTCTTAATTTTTTACTGATCTGAATTTTCTTATTTGGTTGAATTTTTTTTAATTTTGATTTGAATTCTTCTAGTCTGATTTGAATTTGTATTACAAGTATCTAATTGTTTCACGAAAAATAAAACTGGACATATTCACTCTTCTTGTATCTGTAAAAATCATAGTCTTTCAACTTGATATAATTTTTATAACTAAAAGCTAAAACTATTCAAATTCACTCACATCTTGATGTATACAAGTATTATGCTACTTACACCAAAGCAAGTGAACTACAAAAACTGTTCATGAAATCTATAATTCATGGAACAGTTAGTGACAAAACCCATCTTGATCAGAGTATTCAGCTACCCCATTTTCGTTTCTGACATGGATATTGTTCGCAAATCAAACGTACACTCGTTTGATCACCAAATTCTTCAATTGCGACGACGCAGCTTCCACATTGCAACATCGAGGAATGGTAAGTGCAATCACATAGACCCAGGTCTTGCAAGATAGCCAAGGGAGGATAGATTAGTAATAATTGTTCTGAGTTTTGGGCCAATCGTAACTGTTGGCTTAACGAGCTCAGGGAAGTCAGTTTCTGTCCCCTGACCATCCTCTAAACACTGTCCATAGTATCTGAAAGAAAGCTCTTCAAACTTGGGAATGCAACAGACCGTGCAGCACCTAAGCCCCCGTAGAAGCTATGATCTATCACCGCTCAGTTGTGGAAGTTGGCCATAGCTAGGGTTTCAGAGAAGGTAGTTGGCCGAGTGATGATAGGATGTACAGTTTCAAAACTCGAAGAGGTTGATACTAACAAACTTAGAGAATGCAGGATCGCTAATCCAATTAGGCAGTTCAACCCACATAGCCATCTATTTCCAACTCTTCTAGGTTCGTATTTGGCTCTAGAGCAGTGAGTTTTCTCGTTATTACATCAAACATCGTAATCCTCTTGTGAATACAAATTCCTCCACTGAAATTTCAGTTTATTTATCTGTGATTTCTTCGACAAACAAGCCTTCTCGCCTCATGTTTTCCCAAGACATTCTCAAGCCTCGAGATGGAAAACTTCCTGTGTGTTATCCAGGTTACTCAACTCCATAATAGAGCACCCTTTTTCCCTACCAACATGGAATTCAGGTAAGTTCGGATGTTTGTTAAGTTCCCCACCTTGCAGGCATTGACAATAACCGGTGAAACCCATCAAATTCAACGATGACGCCAAGTTCCAACTTGTTCGAAAGCCTCTAGGCAGAGATGAGTTCAGGTTCGAACAACCAGTGAGTTTCAAGGTCTGCAGGCTCACCAGATATTGGAGGTTTTCAGGAAGACACTTGATCGGTGTGCCTGAAAGGTCTATGAAACGCAGTTTGTTCATAAACACTACATAGTTTAGCAGCTCATCGCTGATACGAGTGTTGCTCATATCCAATACCTGCAGGCTCTGGCTCAACGARAGAAAGAAATCTGAAGGAACTTTCTTGAAAGTTGTGTCGCGGCCATTAAGAAATATCAGGGTCCTCAGTTGCCTGAACCTTTCGAAACCACAGAAGGCCGTGTGAAGATCATTGGGATAACGATACTTGACAGAAACATGAGGGACATAAGGAGAGACTAAGTCCAAGCTGGAACTGCCCTCTACTTGAGCAACATATTTGCTTTTTTTCGCGCTTTCTCCTGTAAATTTGTACAGTGGCTTACAGGTTACAGCTTCGATTCCCCAAAGCTGGAAGAAACCCTTCTTCAGACAGTCCTCAAAGAATAACTCAGCAAACTCTTCCATCGGCTCCTCGGCGAAAAGGCTTAACGCCAACCAGAGTTGAATCAGGGTGTCTTTTTCAAACGTATGATCGGCGGGAAACAATGTAAGATACAGAAGGGGGTCTTTTTCTGAAACCACGCCATCGTCGTCACTTCTTCGTCGAAACTGTTTGTCGGACAGCCATGGATCATCAGCCTGCTTATTACCCTTCATCGAGTGAATATAATGTTGTTGAAACATACTATGAGAATACAAAAAGGAACGCAAATTAAAACAGAGACTTGCATGTATCAATGTGATATATATAGACTAAACAACAAGTACAATTTTCACCGAAAAATAACAAGTACATTATAATCTATCTTTTCTAAATCTATCTTTTTCAAGTGGAAAAAAAAAAATCTATCCTATTCAAATTCATATTTAAAACATCTCAAGTAAGAAATTAATTAAGGCTATGTAAGCACAATAGACCCTATAGTACTTACAAAAATCAGAATAGATGGGATAAGGAAAAAAACGAGAACAAAAAATAACTAAAATTCGGATATATAATTGGAATGATATATTTTTCTAGATATTCGGTATCTGAAATCAAATTGGCTTTTGGATATCAAATTTATGAAAATTCTTAAATCAATATCCTAGATATGAACTATTGTAAATCAAATATTAAAATAGGATCGTATTCAAATCAAATTTTCAGATAGTTTTGATCAAGTAAGCCTATCTCAAATCAYCACGACCACAGTTAATAGTCCACCACCTTTGATCCACCAACACCACCTTTACAAAGACTTTAATGAACCCAATCCACAATAAATTTATTGTGAACCTAATAAAGTCACGTGGCCTTTATCCTTCCTTATATTCCTGATCCTTACGCATTTTACTATACTGCGGCAAGTCCGACGATGCGAAAAGTAATTAATTGACTTTAATTGCATCATCACTTTRTCAGTACAGATGAATTAATTAGCGGCTTACTGCAAATATGTATCCCACTAACTATTTAATTCTTTATTCTCACGCATTTTGCCATGTTGAAGTACTGTATAATCTATATATCTTCTACCGTTATCTAGCTTGGTCAGTTTTTTAAAAATTTTGAATTAATTAGTTTACTTTTGGTTAAAATTCTTTTCCTTTTACTTCTTCTCAATAATTATCATGTGCTTTTGCCCGATCAATTGTTAGTTCGTTCAATTCTATTAATATCATAATTAGAGTATATGATACAGAATTACTCCGTACATTTATCATATTAAAGTACTTATATCATTCACAAGTATATAATCTCACCCACAAGTATAATGATATAGTTTTATTAAAACCAAAAATATAAGTTTATGATACAATTTACATTTATATCATATTTAAAGGTTCACTGTAACATTAAGAAGTACATAATATCACTCACAAATATAAAATATATAATTCGCAATAAGATTATAAATATATGATCGTAAAGTACATTATATCGTAATTTAATTATACAGTATTATCATTATTAAGTACTAATTAATATAATATCACACACAGTATAAGATACAAATATATATGATACAGAAGTACATTATATTTGTATTAAAGTATAATATATCGTTCACAAGTACATAATATCACACACAAAATATAAGAATATAAGTATATGATATAGAAGTTACATTATATCGTTTAATATACACTATATCATTTTTTAAGACGTAATATTACACATAAGTATAAGATTATAAGTATATGATGCAGATTTACATTATATCATTTTAAAGTACTATATCTTATAACTACATTAATATTACCGAAAGTATATGATATAAAATACAGAATACATTATATCATATTAAAGTAGTATTTATATCATTTACAAGTATTATAATAGAACACATAAGTACTCCGTATAAAATATAAGGTAAAATAAAATATTCATTTATTATTTTTTTAACATAAAAGGACATATATAATTACTTATGATTAACAACATGAAAAGATCATGAAAATATGAAGGTATAAAACAAATTTGGCATGAAATGGAATCTTATTATTGAATTGGCCGCTGTTGCTCCGACGATCCTTCCCCAACTATCTATCAACTTTTCCTTCGTCATCATTCTCTCATGGCCCGAATTAGAGGTCTTTATATGCTCGCATCGTCTGACGAACAAAACAAAATTGTTGGTGAAGTTATGGTAGAGAGAGAAGAACGCAGAGAGTTGAGCGGGCCGAGGGAGAAACAAAATATAGCAGTGGGTGACCGGTGTTGGAACATTCGAAGGATTGTTATGTGAGTTTTGATTTCTGAGTTGTGAGTGAGGAAGATGATTGTTAAAATTCACGTGAGTTTATTGGGTTCACAATAAAAAGTTATTGTGGATCGGGTCCACACAAGACAGATGCACCACCTTTTGACAAAAGAAAACATCTAGAATTGATCATTTAATTTAAGCAGGCTATACTAAAGCATCTTAAGCAAGACCCTATAGCATAAAATTACTAGCAAATTATTCATAGAACGTGTGTGAGAAATTAATTTAAAACACCTTATATAAGTCATAAACAATTCATAGAATATCTTCAAATTGCTAATAATTTATTTTTGCTTAATTCATAATTTTTACCGACTCCATTCTATTATTAATTGAGCTCAAATTTGGTAACATTAAATAAATGTTAATTTGTGTCTAAATTTAATTTGATGTAACTATGTCAATATAGTAAATTAAGTGTAAACAAAAGCCCACATATGCGCTTCGCACACATTATGTATCCCAAGAAACTTTGTTTAAAATCAATCAAATAATCAAAACTTAAAAAAGACAATAGGATTATCTATGAAATGTTGTAAATTTTTGGATTTCCGATTAAAAAAAGGGGAACTTCCCAGTGGTACCTCCACTTTTGGCGATTCCAGGGTAACCTCCAATTTTGGCGAATTCCCAGTGGTAATCCTGTGT
The DNA here is from genome assembly GCA_008642245.1 of Bassia scoparia. NCBI lineage: Eukaryota > Viridiplantae > Streptophyta > Magnoliopsida > Caryophyllales > Amaranthaceae > Bassia > Bassia scoparia. Next base: position 2,395 of record SNQN01008853.1, on the reverse strand, counting down.
TTTTTTATATCCAGAGTGGTGGACCCTCAACTTTCATGATTGTTACCAAACGTGACTTTATTTAATGTTTTTCCGGTTAAATCTGATTTGCCGTTAAATATTAGTAGTTTTGCAACCTTGGTTAGAAATTAACTCAAACCCCTCTACCTCCCCCACGTATACCCTCTCACATCATTCATTCAACATTCAACTCATCATTCATTCAATTCAACATTCATCTATCATCATATTTCAATTAACTCACCACCGCCAGCCCCTAACAACTTTTGCCCCCGACCACCACCGGACCCACCCCCACCTCCACCCATCCACCAACACGCGCACACCACCACCATTCGTCATTACCCGTTACTCGTCAATTACCAGCACCACGCGACCCCCGCCATACTGTTATCGTTGCCTTCTCCTCCACTCTCCCTCGACTCAACCACCACCACAACCTTCTCGTCAGTCCTTTTCTCTCCTCTATTTCGAATGCCAATAACCACCATGACATCATCCCACTCGAATTTCTACTCTCATTCAAGCGCACACACACACACATAAAGAAAAACTCTCAATGCGAAAAACCTGGAATGTCGTTTCAAGTTCGAAATTCGGAATTTTGGCACGAAATTTGGAAATTTCTGCTCAAATTTTTGATATTCTTGCTCGAAAATCTGATCTTATGCTTGACAATCGATATATTCATGCCGCTCCAAAATCGGGTTTTTGCACTTGAAAATATTGATAATTTTGATCGAAAATAAGACTTCCGAGTTTGCAAATCTGGGATTGATGTTTTTGGTCGAAATTTGGTTTGAGTTCCCCAATTCTGGATTTTGCCGCTGCTCCACTGCATGTTTTCCCTCTCTCTGTTTTTTCGCTGCCCTTCTTTCTCAGATCAGCCCCACCTGCAGTCCCAATCGAATACCTCCCTCAGAGGTCCCACCCAAAACCCTCACCTCAATTTACCAAACATGAGGGCTGCGAGGGGGTCATGAGGGGCTGCGAGGGGGTTGTGAGTGGCTGTGTGGGTTGTTGCGAGGGGCTAGATGGCTTCGTGGTGGCTGTATGGGGTGGGGTGGCGATTGTGGGTGGGTGGGGGTGATGGTGGGCTGGCTGCATAGTGGGTGGCTGGGGTTGTGGAGTGGGGGTGCAGTGGGTGGGTAGTTGTTTTTTTTAATTTTTATTTTGTTTTTTTCAAGTATTAACAATAGTTAAATTTAATCAAAAGTTAACGGAAAAAGATTAATAAAGTCATGTTTGGGACAACGATAAGAGTTGAGGGTCACCACTGAGATTAAAAAAAAATTGGGGATTACCACTGGGAATTCGCCAAAATTGGAGGTTACCACTGGGAATTTCCCAAAAAAAAAAAGAGATTTGTATATTTGGCTGTAATTCTTTCGGTCGAACTTGTTCTACTAGAGCTTTTGTTGTGTACTTCTTTGAACACCAATAATATTTCATATTTCATGTATTGGGAAAATCTTCATCTTATGACTCGTCGATCACACACATTAGTAAATAACTATCATGTTACTCCATAGAATCATTAAAAGCTAAGAGAGTATCAWACTAAAAATGTCCTTGCACTATTAAAAATAAATGAAGATAATAAATGGAGTATATAGAAATTAGAAATAAAAAACTTGAAGCTATAAAAATACATTCAATCATCAACTCTTCAATGTACTATATATACTCATAATTTGGCCATGTACATTAAACTTAAATAATTAAAGACCTTTTAAACGGAAATGTAGCAGGATTGTAACTAAATTTTAAAGATGACAAGGAAGTGATTAAAAGTTAAAAGAAGAAGGGATTGAAGGTGAAAATATCATAGATAAATATACATTATGTTTCGGTTGAAACAATATGATCTAAGTTGACCTTAATTGAGTTGGAGATGACTTGCGCTTTGCCTTGATTCGGTTCTTGATTTGCTTGCAATGAAAGAGAACAAACGTAGCTACCTCGGGGGTTTGGCCGAGAAAACCCTCTCCGAAACTTAAGTCAGTCTTTTGTGTGTATAATTGTGTAATTAAGTATTTTAGAATGAGAAAGTAGAGTCAAAGAATTTAATACCTAAGTCAGTCTTTTGTGTGATGTGGGCTTTGGGCCTGCTTTATTGTGGGCTTGGATGCTGAYTGGCCCAGTTAGTTATTTGGGCTGTGGTTTTGGATTGATTTAGGCTTTGGTTAATGGGTTAATACCCATACACATTCAATTTTTATTTTATTTTTTAGAAAAATAAAAGATGAAGAGGTTAAGAAAGAAATCCTTCCTGCTCTCGAGCCAAATACAACAAACTACATGGCTATGGTGGGTTTGAACTGCCTAAGCTAAGTGGATTAATGATCCTGCATTCTCTAAACTTGTTAGTATCACCTTATTCGAGCTCGAAAAA
>SNQN01008852.1:4532-18281 GCA_008642245.1 Bassia scoparia | reverse complement strand
CTCCCTCTTTTATGTGAGTTGAAATAGTATATCCTTGGCAAAAGAAAATAATGGAAGGGTGACCAATTTATAAGTTCGATGACACGTGCTATTCTTTATTTAATGCTCTCTCTTTTACGCTTTATATCCAAACATACACTTCCTATAAACTAATGTTACGTAATATTTGCAACACTTCTTCTAATTTCCCTTTTTGATAAGTATTTTGAGTGAAAAGACTTTAATACCTTTACCAAAAAATTATTCCCCCAATTTAATACACGGYCCCAWTTAACATGATTTCTCTCTCATTTGCATGATAAACTCACCTGTAGATACATGAAACCCTTGTTGTCGGAGCAGTCGAAAGCGAAGAGCAACATCATGAAGATCATCWCCACCTTCATCCATTGTARTKAAAAGCACATAATACTTTTCAAGGGCAGCACGAATATCGTCRCGAAAATAGTGATCAAGGCCTAATCGTTGGATGGCATCAATCAAAACCAACTCTTGAACATGATCATCATCTTCCCTTAAGTATGTTGCCAATGTATTCTTGATCTTCGTCAAAACCTCCTTGACTTGATAATTGTGCTCATCCTGAAAACAGGAAGAGATGTTATATATTACCACATTTCCTAAAAAAATGTAATAAGCWAAATTTTGATATTGCACAAAAATGAAAAATTATAAAATTAGTCTGTTSCAATCTTMTGAAAACAGCGYAAGTACTTTTGTTTTAAATTAAATAAATGTCAGATTTTTAGAAATGTGAATTAGAACATTTTTAAAGGGAATAAACTCGTGTGATATAAGAGAGATAGAAAATTTTAATTGGTCAAAAAAAGTGTCACTTTTTTTTATAAAAAAATCCAAGAAAGTACAAAGCGTGTTTATGTGCTTATTACTTAGCAATTTGAAAAAATCATATATGAATTATATATAGTGTTAGGAAATTTTAACAATTACGTACAAGGGTCACAAAGATGTATACTATAAACGACAACAAATTAAAATATAATACTTTGAGGAGTGTTAGCACTTTCTCAAAAGAGATATTCCGACCCTTACACTAAGCGCGAGTTACACGGAACTCGCTTTCGAGATACAACAAAGTACAAAGTGACTCGCGCTTAGTACAATTCACTTTCAATGAGAGCAAGTCTTATTATTGTGGTTGTGTGTTTGATGATGATGAAGATGACGTAGAAATGCAAAGAGAATACAAGTGCTATTGCATAGCCAATTCTCTCACTCTCCTAAATGTCTTGGCAAGTACATTATAGATAACCACCTATTACATAAATAACTTCCCACTACTGGYTAACTACCCACTATTAGGTAACTACCCACTATAAGMTATTACTAGATAARTACCTACTACTTWGGTAACTTCCACTACCATTTCATGGTAACCACCCACTACRTCCTTACTTGTAGGACTTTGTCATCATGTACTTGRTAAAGAACACATACACATGTCATTATGTCCCAAAAATACATATACATGTCATTATGTTCCAAAGAACACACTTGTTTCATGAGCAAGTATCTTGATACATGACAATTAACATTTATATTTTGTTTGATAATTTGTTATACCATAATCATACAAACTTATCAAACCAACATGATATAACTCATACTCTAAATATTTCCAACATTCCTCCCCTATTTAGAGTATCAAGGTAATTKACATCAAAATCATCATCATCAACACGAACAATCTTACGCATAAATGAAAGTGTARTGAGACTTGAACTTCACTTAGTATAATACACATTCCAAGCAGTCGTATCCAAATGGTGATGTTTAACGRTTGAACCATTTTCAATACATAGTGACAACTTGAASATATTATACACACAAGATTTACTACTTGAACTCATTAATTTGACACTTTTWTAGGGRCATGTGTCCGTATCTATTCATAAGTGCATCAAAACTTTCCCCAAAAACCTCTTGAAGRGGCCAAACCTCGCACTTATATAGACTTATCTTTTAATCAACATACCATTGTGACTTTAGCACAACCAAAAGATACCATTTAAAACAGTTCCGCAATCATCAATTAAGAGGTTTACCTCGTTYAACTTGAGACCTAACGTCTTATTAGGCGTCAAGTTGAAGTCCCCTTAATTGTGATTAATATGGGGCTGCAATCTAAGTRCYATTTRCATCCATTACTTTACTGTATTTTTAACTTTACCGCTATACTTTTTGATATAGTCAATAWTTACGACGTCATTTTAATAAACTTGACTATAAAATTCTGGTAACTCGAGTTCTTTWCTAGTAAAACACAGTAATATACTTCAAAATCWTTCAGGAGTCTACTATGCAAGTTAGCTTCTTGATTACCCAAGAGATAYTACTTTCCCCGGRCCATGGAGAAAAACTCATCCACTAGGAGAAAATATGATTTACAACTTGCATTTGAAATCCTTTGTAAAACCAYAGTACATCACTATGAAACAAACCAAAGCTATGGTTTTCCTCATGTATTACATYACAAGACAAATATCTTGCCAAAAATTCATACTAGACTTACTAGTATATCTACACAATTTTTCCACCGCAAATGTAAACTCTGACTTATTATATGTCGTTACTTAATTATATCAAACAACCTATCCCTATAGCACTTTTTTGAGTTAAGAAACTTACATTACCTTTACTTAGTTATAACTTTTGCTAGCATCCATAGGCGTTTAATTCTTATATAAATCAAGATGACAACAACTTTATTTTTCATGGAGACAAAACCGTTCTAAAATTAATTTTGTCATCTTCATTTAGACAATTTATGACACCTTCTTGACCATTTTCATCTAAATTGCTATATATTATCTCTTTGTTCAGTTGTGTCATAAAAGAAGACGATTAGACATTAACACGGAATTTTATCATATACTTAATGTCCATGTTTAAACAATCAAATAAACAATTCCAAACTCCATGTTTGATTTGCGCAGTGAATTCTACAATTCATTGCATATAACCTTGCAGCAGTATATTGTCTAATAAATATATTTTTTCTAATTCTCTAAACCAAGAGAATATAAATCATGAAAAATATTGACAAATATTATCTATTAAACCATAGAATACATAATATTAAATAGAATGTAATTTCATGATTATATTATTGCAATTATTATAATAGAATATCCACATTCTATGGACTTCATTGCAATACTCATTTTATTCTGTTACACCATAGAATATTGGCTTTCAACAAAATAATCATCATTCTGTATATACTCCTTTATACAAAAGTATTACACAAAAATTATCTATGGAATGAAAAAAATAATCTATGAAAACTCTAGATCATATCCGCATATGTCAATATTCATTGTAATAATTTGTAGCATTAACATACCAAAATAAAATAAAATAATATAGCATACAACATGCACTTCGAAAGATAGATCGACCAACTATTGTTTCGAAGGATAAACATGAATGCAAAGTAGATGATTAATTGGGAATGCAATTGCCATTATAAAGATAAAAACTGACAACAAGATATAAAACACATAATTGCATGCAACGAAAACTCCATCAAAATAGCTTATTAACCACCATACATATATATGATGAGTTTCTTTACTCAACTCCTTTCATACAGAATATTAATATTGCAGTTGGAAACATTTACAAATTAAACAATTACAAATATATTGATATTGTTGAAGTAGGTTTTTATACTTTATTTACACTCATGAAAAATCGCAAAAGCCGCTTTTTACTCATTCAAAAATCCTGTTCATCCATTAGTAAGTAATACTAATTACTGATTTTATCAATCATATGATTTATTAACCAATATTTTATGGACAAAATTTATGGCAACACATCTTCTCTAAATTATTTCAAGACATCATCATCAATTATCTTGATGTTCCATGTCTAAATTAATGTCTCAAGGAGAAGAACAATTGATAACAAATTTAATTATTAAACAAGAAACTGTCTTACTTGAATTCTTCAATCATATTTATACTGAGAAGTTCCCCATCTTTTCCTCGTACATGCTCTTACTTTTCTCATCTTTGAAAATTGACACCCTCAAATTGTCCAACTTGTGGAAATTCGCTGTCTAATCTTGATCGTAGACATCTTTGATATAGATATTTTTTTGGATTGTTAGGATTTTACAGTTACAAGAGTCACAAAGATGTATACAATAAACACAACACACAAGTAAATAATATTTGAGGCTAGGCGTGTTAGTTGGCACTTCCCAAAGAGATATTCGACCTTAAATAAGCACGGGTTACACGGAACTCGTTTCGAGATACAACAAGTAAAAAGTGATTTCGCGCTTAGTAGATTCACTTTCAAATGAGGAGAAACTTAATTGTGGTTTGTTTTGATGATGATGATGATAAAATGACGAGATGACGTAGAATGCAAAGAGAATACAAGTGCTATTGAATACTCAATTCTCTCTCTTCTAAATGTCTTGGCAATTCTTTATTTATAGGCATATGAGATGACTACAACAATAGATAACACCCACTACATAAGAATCTTCACACTACTGAACTAACAACCTACACAAGGTAATCTAGATGAACTATCCACTACTTGAGTAACTTCCAGTAACATTTCATGGTATACCACCCTTCTCCTTACTGGAGGATTTTGCCAGTCGATGTACTTGCTAAAGAACGACATACGATGTGTATTATGTCAATAAATTACACACACATGTATTAAGTTCCAGAAGAACACCATTGTTTCATGAACAAGTATCTTGATAACTGACAATTAACATTTATATTTTGTTTTGATATTGTATAACCATCAGGGCCGGGTGGCCAAGCGGGATGCGCGGTCGCGACGGGCTTCGCGAAGGCCAGGGTCAGAATTACATGTTATATTAATATGTATCAATATATGAATGTTTAAACACAACTTAGCAAGATGTTGAATGCCCTCTTACACAAGTTACCTCTTTTAATAGTATTTTTGATGTGTCATTAAAAGTAAGACTGTCCTTTTATCTTCAAACTCAATTAATCCTTATATTTAGTTTTTTAAAATTATGCTTTTTAAATTGTATTAAAGTAACCTTTCTTTCCATCTTCAAACCCCATTAATTCTTGATCTTTCTTTTTCAATCCTGAATATTTGATATTGGATTATTTTTTAAAAAAATTGAAGATTGGTAGAAACTTTGATGTTGGAAATCACATTTTTTTGAAAAAAAATTACTGTCAAATGCCTCATATTATGGAATTCGAACAGGGCCTCCAACATCTTAGCCCCGGCCCTGTATCCATAACCATGAAACTTATCAAGACGCAAAGATATAAATCTACGTCTAATAGCTCCAACATATACGTATTACTGTAATAATATTGAATTCGATATTAATCAAGTACTTAGTTGAGACTCAACTGGCGCGAAGGAGGTCTCATTATGATCATTGATCAGTTACGCATCGTTCTCGATCAGGCACGAACAATGGCGAATCGATTGGTTACTGTCTATGACTCTTCGTGATGTAACACAGACAAACAGCACAATTTTTCGATTGATGAGTTTTTGATTTCATGAAAGTTGTTGTTGAGGCATTGGGAAGGAGTTTCAGGAACTAATAATGAGTGGCTAAAGATAACTAGTTAAGCATCATGCTGATGTCTCTTTTTGTGTATTGTTTGTATGTATGCATTCATTGCAATCACAAGTAATGAGATTGTCCTATAGTCAGTCGCACTATATTCGAGCTGCCTTGCACCTAGATCACAACATCATTTGTCTTCCACTTAAAATGGCTAAGAGATTAGTTCTAGAAATATGTGGCATTTGTGTAAGAGATTTAGTCAAATATGTGATTTAAAATTGAAATCTATAACTTCGATGCTTAACGACATAATGCTGATGAAATGATGATTCTACGACTATAACAAATAACATTTAACAAAAACCTCAGAAACTAAAATACTACAGAGTATTCTAGTGTCAACTCAATTCCACTGCACGATGATGTCATACTCATTACAAAATTAAATTAACAAACCTCTAGAAATTAAAAAATATTACAGAGTATCTACAATTCACGTAAAACTAACCGTCTATTACTCCATCGTTCACTAAATCAGGCCATAAGAAAAATCGATACTATTTATGTAGTGAGAATCTTCTATATTCTCATCAATATATAAAATTGATACATTCAGTATGGCTTATTAGAATGTATAACATGTAGTTTATTAAATCCATTGTTTATATAATTTACTCAAATCAACTTACAGATATTTCCTTGTAAATTGTGCATTGGCAAACGTGTAAATTAAGTAGAAGGTGACTAGGAATTTAGTAGAACAAAGAGTATAACTATTTCTAAGATGATGCAAAAATTAACACACATTCGTATCCTACATGTCAAAGTTCATATCGACAGATGATCGATGTCAGCAGTCATTAAATTTGAAATAAAATACTTAAAGTTAACATACAAATATCAACATTAAAAAATTACTTAAGTTGAATGTTAGAATTCTAAATTTAATACATCAAAATTATAAATCAATAATTTCTATCAAATACTAATAAACAAACCAGATAGAAACCTAATACGTTAATCAAATTCATGCAACAATTAGATAAGATTATAAATGCATTTTAAGTAGAACTAATCTTGATATATCATCCAATATTAAGATTAAATATTTGTGTGATTTTGTTTAATTTGTCTTGTATGAGCATATATTTATATTTAATTTTATATTTACAAATATACAATTATTATTTATATATATATATATATATAATATATTTAAATGTACATTTGCAAATATGAACTGTACAACATATCCATACATTTAGGTATGTAGGGAGTAAGAACTTTTTTTAGTTATGGCTAATGTTTGAATTATTCCACATATATATTTTCCGATTTTTAATGTTTTGTGAATTTACTATTGATGGATCAATGCTAGCGAGTGAGGTCAAATGGTATAGAATAAATTAAAGGAGATATGAAAGGGAAGTAAGGAAAGTGGGAAAAGTATGGAGGGAAAAAAAAAAGTGGGGATAAAATAATGGAGAAGAGTGTATCAAAATAGAATAAATCATTGACAAAAACATTAAAATCATTCTAGATGTAAAATGCACAATACTTAAAAATCGACCTTAATGAGAAATTACACAAAATGTTAAAAATGAGAGGTGATAAAGAAAATACATAATGATGAAGAGAGTAGATTGCAGCATTTATTTGATTTGATATTAGGTAAAGTCAAATATCAAGCTTAGCCATACATATGCACCATATAACTAGTTCCTCCAAGATCCGTAGCTTGGTGAAGCTAATTACATGAACTTATTCTACTATTTAGTAGTGAAAACTACTCACGAGAACTTATACTCTATCGCAAAGGACTTCTATCATTAGAAACAACAAAAGGATGTCATTCTGAGATATATGTTGAGTGTAACATGTTGGATCATGGATTTTCATGGTAGACTAATCAATAGAGGTGGGAGTGGTGAGGCCTAGAAAACATAACTACACATGTGTCGTGTAGAAGAAATCTATAATAGTTATGTATAGATATTATTTATGAGAATGCCATCTGGTTCGCATGCGTATGTATCCAGAGAGTTGATTAAACTCTATCAGTAGAATCGAGTTCAATTAATTCAACTATTGATTAAGAAATCTATGGTCTTATGTATTATTTCTCAAAATCTATTTACCTTCTCCCCGAAAATCCTTTATTTTTTCACAAATGAGTCTTGATTTTAACTATATGTGATTATGATTCAACTCTACTTGGTAGAGTTTTCATCAAATAATCTACAACAAAACGTATACTCTGGATGTCGTGTGACCGACATCACATACACACATACACAACTTGGATTTTTTGTAGGAAAGTTGATTCTAACTTTTATATAAGATTTGCAAGTAAATTATCAAGAAATTAAATGCAGAAGTTCAATTTTATTTAGAGTGCCAGAATTGTCTTCTTACTTGTATTTTTGTCTATGAATGAACTAGTGCGTAAGTACTTGTACCATTTCTATTTAATATGTACCTCATTAGACTTTAAACATACTTTTAAATTAAATAAAAAAAACCTTAAATCACTTTTATTACTTTATTCACTTTCAATTTAATCCATACATATATTTTAACTTGCAATTTTCAATTAAAAACTCTCCAACTTACACATAAGTCAATATATATATAACTTTCTAAAACTCGTAAAATTTACTATGGTACAGCAATAAAACGAGAGAGTAAACTACTCACTTTTATTTTATTGGCACAACAAAAGGGTGTCATCTATATCATCAACATGATTGAATTACATTAGGACAATTCTTTAAATTATTTAAAAGTGAATGTGTTGATTACACAACATACGTAGTAGTAGGTAAGTATGAAACTATAAAAGCCTTGGGAATCGGATCCACTAATTTAAAACGTAATAAATGGTGGCATGATTGAAATTTGTTGGATTGGACAGCGCAAATATGAGGAATATTTCCAACTTTATGTGGATATGTTAGGGCAAAATAATTATACATTTTTAGAGTCAAACTGGTTTCGAAGGGTGTCAACGTAATTTTAAGATATCACTAGAGATTAACAAGGTATCGCCATGTTATATTAAGATGTTCAATGTCTAATAAAGTGAAAATTACAATAACCAACAAAGTACAGACAGCAGCCGACAAGAAGTAATTGTTCACGTACTTTGAGACATGTTCATGAAACAGTACTTATGTCGCTGAAGAGGTTGTCCAGCTGAGATTGAAAGGAGGGGGTTGTCCAAGGGCAAAATTTAAGATGTCCAACTGAGTTCGAAGTGTTCCAGTTGCTTTTAAGAGTGTTCAACTTCTAATTAACTAAGTGAAAATGTCGAATCCACTTATAGAAAGTGACAACTGCTCATGGAAGCCCATATCAAAAGATGATGGAAAATACTCGAAAAGTAATAACCTACATATACTACCGCGCTAGGACTAGCACACGATTACTAGGGTCCACAATTAAGTTTTTTATGTACTACTACGAGAAGTGTCTCATGTCTTTGGCGTAGACTAAATCTCTCGCGAGAGTTTTGTATGAGTATCATCAATGAGCGAGCCAACCTGCCCAGCAGAATTGTATTTTCCATTCCAAGGTGCGAACAACCTTGGTTAACGGAATTTGAAACCCTTAACCATTCTCAAGCTCTAGTTTGGTACTAATTAAGAAATGTTAAAAACATTGGATAATGAATTCAAATTAATACGATACAGATAATTTGAGGGATTTGTTTTTGGTTTGTTATTTTTGTCAATGCCATGTTATGTTTGGTTTTGTGTGTTTTATTGGCTTTTTCATCAAAATACCCCAGTATTTTTTCAAAGTGATTGGTGGCTGTATTAAATTATTTACTAATTACCCTCAATTAATAATGATAGAATGTGGCAAGTAGGAATTTTTTTACAGAATATTTAAAAGTGTTTTATATGTAAAGACCAACAAACAACATACAAGAAAGATTCATCTAGAGGCAACTCGTTTGTGAGGCAACAAGTAAGGTTGCCTCTAAAGTCTCTTTTAGAATCACTAATAAGTGCCTAAACATATTTGTTAGCGAAGTGTGTGAGTGGTTGCCCTCTAAAGGTATCAGTTTTTTTAGCTCATGATGTTGGTTGCGACTTCTAACACTCACAACTACAAACTAAATTATTACCTATTTAGAAGATATGTGATGATTGTAGATTTGTAGGCTAACAATTATATAAAACTATATAATCACAACTACAAAAGAAGTGATTTTATAGACAAATACCTCACACAAGTAACAGTGTTTGAGAATCATATAAGTTTATGTGTTTTTCACCAATTCTCAACATGTTTAAGTGTTGAAGAAATTCATATAAAAAAGTTTGAAAAATCCTAATTAATTTCCGTCCTTTTCCAAATGTTGTGTGCTGCGTGGGCTGAGAATCGCTATATCGCATCTCACGATTAAAACGCCAAATTAGAATTTTAAGCAAATTCATTGGCGCTGTTTATATTCCTTAGAAAATACATAATTACTCTCCTAAAGAGCCCATTACCAAGGCCCAATATACACTTGTTTCCTGTAGAAATCAAAAATAAATTCAAAAAATCGGAATATCAGCACCGTTTGTAAGTATCACTGTTTCACAATTGAGTGCTTGATATTCGGATAACTTGTATTTCAAAAACCGTTCACGTCTCAGCCTATGCACACCAATTCAATAACTGAGAATCAATCGATATCAAGCGAATTAATTGGAAAATTAACCCACTCAACCTCAATCTTATATTATCATTCATTTCTCCATCAAGAGTTTTGTTGGAATTAGGGTGACGAAATTGGGTAATGATCGATTAATTTGTACGATTTGGGTTATATTCAGATTCTATTTCGAATCGTTGTTTGGAGGTGGCACAAATGCTTTTGGATTGATTTGGAATGCGATCGACATTAGGATGTCACAAAGGGGTGATTCAAATCTGTTTCCGATTTATGCTTTCAGCTTTAGTTTTTCGATTTCCTATGAATCAGAACCTTTTTTTCATCTTTTTTGTTCATTGTTCACTTGTTAATTCAGCCTGAATTTTGTTCGAATATATTTTTTTTAATTGCAGGATTCAATGAAACAATGTTGACGCGAATGCAAGCAAACTAATAAGTTATCAAAATATTATTGGATCTTTAATTAAGTAGGTGTTTTATTTAAACTTTTTGTCACCCTAGTTTGATTTTCCTTTTCTTTTTGTTTAATTGCACACTCGATCTTTTGTTTTTTCGAGTTATTGCGTTATTGTCGTTAGTTTCTTTCTTTCTTTGTTTCGTGTTTTCGTTCTACTCAGTGTGTATCTTGTATGGTTTTTTCTACTTTGGTTTCATTTGTTAGGTGATATGTTGTTATTTGTTGCTGTCTGTGGTGAACCTATACAGGGGTGTCTGGCGTGAAGTTAGTTTTGTGAACTCTGTTGTGTGTTGTTCTTTCTATGTTACTAGCTTACTATTTTTGTTCACTTGTGGTGTTTTCCTAGGGCTTGTTTTGGCATGTTTTGTATACCCGAAAAGTTATATTTGTGAATTCCAACAAATTAGTCTTAATAATTGCCTCGAATGAGACTGAAATACGAGGCTTGCAAGAGGCTCCATACTTTTAACATCAATGAACAAGGCCTTTAGGTTAATCGATATTGTCTCCATCTCGCCGAATATTGCAGATCTAATTTGAATTACGAGTTTTAAATGGAACCATAAATTCACTCCAATCAACATTTAGGTTCTAGTAGGAACACTACTGGTGCTTTCTCTGGTTTAAATTTGTTTGACCTCCAGGTATGAAACATCTTAGTTTTGCATTCTTTGCTTTTCAAAACTCCAATTCCTGAATTTAGATTTATATAAGTATTAGGGTCGATTAATGACATGTTTGTTTTGTCATTGTTATGTTGATTTCTCCGGTTTCTCAAAAATGAAACTTTTCTAACTAAACTTTGTTCTCTATATTTTCCTTCTTAATGAATTAAAGTTAATACAAGTTATCTTTTTCATATTAATTTCGTATCCAAGGGCATTTTGGTTGTTTACTTGTTCCTTTGTTGTTGATTTATTCATATAATATTCAGTATAACAACTAATTAAAGGAAACGTACTAATTCAGAAGTAATCCCAAGAATGAACAATGATTTATTCATCAAGTTCATGAATTAAACATTTAATTCCTCAGCCATATGAAGATTATTAATCAATCTTAAGCAATATAGAATGCCTTATTATCAAATTCAAATTCAATGCTACTAATATAGTATTCCAGAAATGGCAAATTCTATCAATCTTTTTCTGTTAATTCTTGATAAATGGTCAATATAAAATATATTCAAATCAATATCAGAATTCAAAATAGTAGAGACTTGTAGGGAGAAATCGGAAGATGAAGAAGATTAAAATCAAAACTATGTCAAGACATTAAACGTGCGTGGGTAAACAAATGTGACAGTACTACAAATTAAAAAATAATAAAAGGGAACAGCCAGATATAATTTTTCTAAATAATGTGAAGAAAGGATTGTCGAGTTAATGCATATGGATTATGAGGAACAAAGGCTTGATTATTGCAACTGACAGTGAATTTGTGAAAACATAAAAGGTATTTGTGGTTTTGAGGGTTCATGAAGTAGAAATAGGGTTGTATTTAGGCAATATGTTTTTTTTTGTTTATGGTTCTTGTATATATGGTATAGTTACATGTACTCATTTTGTAACGAGGGTAGATGTATCATCATAAAAATGAAGAGTGAAAAAGATAAAAGGTATATAATTAATTCCATACTCATTTTGTATTCTGTCTGAAAGATTTTTTTGATGTGAAAACACATTGAGGAAGGTTGATTAATTGATACTCATTTGCGCAGGTCACGAGATATCATAATAAGAACAGTGAAGGACGATGAAAGATAAAGGTATATATATTATTGAACTCATTGTGTTGTATTTACCTTCTATAAATTTGTTACATATTGAATAGTGAAAACATCCATTGAGGAAGGTTAAAATATGATTTGTGTCCCATTATTACTAAGTGGTGATCGGTTGAATGATGATCATTTGTGTGTTTGGGGTTTGGAGCCGACAATAGGTGAAGGTGTTTTTTTTTGGATATTGATAATGAGTTTCGTATGGTATATGTTTTGTTTGTGAATGACGCTCAGATTTTACTTCTTGGGTTGTTATTTTGTCACTTTATATTATAGCATGCACATATTTAGTGACTCACTCTTCCCGTGTATGAGCTGCTTGGGAATAAGAGCCACATCACTGCCTTTATCGAAGTCTACAGTTGCTAGCGCCGCCGCTGCCTTAGTTCTACATGTGCGAGATCTAATTAAGGTAGGTGCACATATGCGAGCGCTAGTCAACTATTGTTGCGGCGTTCAGGCGCACCTCCGGGCAATGGGTTGACGTTGTTGCTGTTGGCAGGTTGCACCCTTATGCTCTGTTGCTGGCTTGGCTGTTCTGGTGTAGTGATAAAGTCATAAGGATGCATATTGATTTTATTGTATATAGTATGTGGTTTCTCCGTTAGGATGGTGATACGTTGGCAATGGTGCTTGGTTATAATTTTGTGTTTTTTGTAAAGACTTCCTTTCTTTTGATATAATTAGTCATAAATTAACGAATCTAATTTATCAAAATATCCTTAAATTTATTTTGCCATCCCTAAGCAAAATGAAGTTATTCTCTCATTGTCTAATTTGTTGGATAGGTCAACCATATGGTGCTTAGTAAGGTGAATGAGGCACTATAAAGTAAAACGTACTTATGAGTGTGTCTAAACATAATTGTCTTATTGAATATATTTTTTCCGCCCTTAAAGATGGCATTAGGGGTAGACGGCTACATTAGGTGACAGTCTAGACTGTGTTTGCCTCTTAAACATATAAGGTGTTTTATGTAATTATTATTCGTGCGCTGTGCCTTGCTAAACTGTGGCATTAGTGGGGCACTGTGTAAAATGTTGTAAAGGACAACTCATAGGTTGCACGTGCTAAATGTAAGTGATGTTCTAGTGCTAACATCGCCTTGGCTGTTAAAAGGTTGGTATTTGGGAACCTAGCAATTAGCGACGGAGGAATTAGAGCACCAAAAAATTATTCTAAAGCGCTGATTAGACGGCACCGAAATTATATATTTTAGGAGGCAATTTATGGTTGCTCTATGAGTGTCACGTTTGTTGTAGTGAAAATCTCAAATTTGT
>SNQN01008851.1:0-27562 GCA_008642245.1 Bassia scoparia | reverse complement strand
AGGCAGTTGATTCTCATCTTCATGTTTATTGTTTGTTTGATGTGAGTCACTGCAGATTGGAAAGAAGAAAGTCAACTTAGTCAAGATTGATAAGGCAGTGCAAGATGATAGGGACAMGGAGAAATMGTATGGGTGAGGCACTATATAGCGTCGTGCTATTATCTTCTTTATGCACCCCTTCTTTATGCACCTCTCCCTTAATTAATGCCTTTCTGTGCTTTGCAGGTACATTGAGCAGGTTGCCATGGAACAGCTGATTCAAATGGCTTACAAAAGGCGAATGGTAAATTATTTTTTAATATTTGCTGCTTATTAGTGTTGAATAGTACTTGAGCATGAGACGTTCTGTACAAAATTATAAAAAATCTATATAAAACTAAAAGCATCGCAGCGATGACTTATAAGCTCATAATGACAACTTGACAAGTTGATGAATTTGGAACATCATTCTAGGCCTAGTGATTACATGTTAGTGTGATTTGTGGGCTTGTGGTGAAAGCTATGATGGTAAGTATTTTACATCATTACATGTCTTTTTTTCTGCATGTTTTCATGCAAGGAGGCCTTCTCCCTCTACATGGTTTCGTTTCCCCTGATTTTTACATCTCCTCAATTTCTCTCCAAAGAAAATTTTGAGGTTTGTGAAATAACTTGTTAATTATTATTGGTTACATCTTCCTAACTTTCTTGAACATAAATATACGCGGAGATGCACTAGCTGCATATATATAGGAGAACACAATTTTGTGACAGTCCGGATATCCTGTTGACTGTGCCAGTTAAGAATATTAGAGTAAAATTTGTGTGTGTGACTGAGTGGCAATTTTTTCAAATGGAGACATGTTGTACGGAGACATGTTAATATGTCTTCATATTTGTTGATCGAGTTGGTTCAGTTGCCCCAAGTTATAAATTGAATCATTTCATTGTGGGCTTGTTGAAGAAATAACGCTTCCAAAACTGTAATGCGCAAAGTGTCAAAGCAAGTCGCAATGGGTTTCATAGAACGCACTCTTTTGAGGTGCAAAAAATTTGAACTCACTGGGAAGAGCTGCTTTAGGGAACCTGCTCTACAGAATGTCCTGTTTGCAGCACCTGAAGTAAATGATGCTGGTGCTAGCATTGCTACTGATCGGCATAGTGTTCATGGAGCTTCTAAAGGTCGTTTGAGTAATGCAAAAGCTGGTATGTTACTTTAAATATAGGAAAAATTAACAGGTATAATCCCACCTTTGGTGGGTTTCCAAAATAAACCCACGCTTTGGATTATTTCAAAATAATCCGACCCTTTTAGGTGGATCTTCCAAAAATGTACCCTAACCGGTTTGTAACCAGTTTTTTACCTGTTGATTAGGTTAATACGAACACGTGTCAAGTTGTCATTGGTTGAAACTAAAAACTTAAATTATCTAAAATTAAACCATAATTAATCCTAACTAACTACCATCCCTCACCACACCTTACCCCACCACAAACACCTGCCACTCACCCATGCCACCTGCCACCTCACCCCAGGCCACCTGCCACGTACACATAGCCGCCAGCCACACAGTCGCACCACAACCACCAACAACCACACGCCCACATACGCACATCCGAGCATAATTTATTTCATTCCAGGAATTTAAGAGTCTTTTACAGTCAGACATCCAAAATCTCATTTTGGACCAGAATCAGGCAAAATCTCTAAATCATGTCGCGTCTGCAATGTAGACACAAGCCAATGAAAGTCACACAAACCTCGTTCTGACACCTATAGTCGAGTGTAACCCGTTGTGCAGAGGGAGTTGTTTAATGCTTAATGTTAATCTTTTGCCAAGTATAATCCAGAGATCAAGTTAGGATGTTAGACTCACTGATTACTACACATTAGTTTCTGTGATAAATATTACACATAATAAACTCAAGAGATAAACATAAGATATTCAATCAGTATCTCCAAGTGAATTGGGTATTTGGCGCTGTTGTTGTTAGATCAAAGCATGGTTGCGGTAATGGTAGTTGGCAGGTGGTGGTGTCGTTGGTCAGGATCAAGGTGCAGGGTGTGGTGGCTGGCCTGAGCTATCATCATGGTTGCTGGGTTGATTAGATGGTGGGGCTGAGAAAGATGAGAGAGAAAGAACAGAGGGAGTAGAAAAGATTAGTAGGCCTAAGAGTAACAAAAAAAAGGGAAAACAAATAATTAAATCTAATTTCAACCGATTGTTCAGGTTGCAAGTTCATCCCGGTTTATTTTTGGAAGATAAGCCCAAAGGTCGGATTATTCTGAGATTATCCAAAGGTCGGTTTATTTTTGGAAGACCACCCAAAGGTGGGATAATTCCTGTTTTAATTTCCCTTTAAAATAAGGAGAAATTCATATACTTCTAAACTTAAATACTTTTATTATACTCCGTATATATATATATATATATATATATATATTATATATTATATATATATATATATATAATATATATATATATATATAATATATATATTACATATTACATAGAATGAAAATCAATTCATGTGACTTGTATATTATTTTAAAATCGCTATCTCTAGAGTAAAATTTGACCTGTATTGTTTTAATTTCCATACTGTTCTAAATTGATATTTACGTGTAAGGTGTAACAGACACTGACATTAGTTATTAAAATAATGATATATTAAGTTGTCCTGAATTTTAATGGCAGTAGTTTTTTTTTTTTAAAAAAAAAAATTCAATAAAAGCAGCGTAACAGCGTTATTTTTTCTACTTCGTATAAAAGATTATAATGTCTCCTTCCATCCCAAACACTGCTTGCACTTTTTCCCATTCTGAAGAGTAGTCCTTTACACTGCTAATTTTGGGAAAAGGGCTCTATAAATTTTAATCCCCTTCTCCTATATTTCATTCATAAAAGCTAGGGGGACTTACACCTCCCTTTTTCAGTAAACATGTACACATGTACCTTTTCGGTGTCAAAATTACTCAAGGATTGAAGCTACTTTCAATATGTGCTATGTATAACTGTAAATGTAATCTGAAGAAACTTGACAATTGTTAATAATGGTGGTAGGTGGCTTGGTACACTAGCTAAACATAAATTCTATGCTTGAATTAAGATAGAATATCTTTAAAAGCACAGTAAGTTTCAAGTTCGTTGACGAAATTCCTAAAAAAGACTTAAAATATGCATAAATGTAAAAAAGGGGGGGTTGTGAACTTAGGACAGGAAATTTTCGTTTAAAAAATGATTTTAATTACTCCATTGTAATGAAAATATTTCTACAATTGATTTTTCACGCTTTTGAAGGAGGATGTTAAAGTGTGTAAACGATCAAGTTAGGCAAAATAATTTTAACATAGGTAAGAATGCGATATTATGCTACTACTCTTAAAATTATTTTATCTGATTTGTTCGTTTACACCCTTAACGTTTTCCTAAAAAGTGTAAAAACCAATTCTAGAAATCTTTGTGTTACAGAGGGAGTTATAATTCACCCGAGTCACTTTTTTTTTAGTGTTGTATATTGGCCAGATTTGAAAAATTACCAGATTTGAGATGTGACAATTCTAGAAATCTTTGTGTTACAGAGGGAGTTATAATTCACCTGAGTCACTTTTTTTTCAGTGTTGTATATTGGCCAGATTTGAGAATTTACCAGATTTGAGATGTGACAACTATAAGTCACTTTGCTTGAGCACTCACGCCTCTGTTATACAATGCATTGAAAATGATCTGCACACCTTGTATCCTCTTGTATATAGTTTGCWTCTCATGCCTTTRCAGAACCATTCTTCTCGTCTTGTTTTTGTCACCGCATCTGTAATTCTGCGTATATCTATCTACACTTAATGTTTTCTTATGTTTAGTTGCAGTTTTAGAACACTTTTTATACGTAAACCATTCAGTTTTGCCAATTGGGACATTACTTTTGTCAAATCAAGTTTGAGTATGTTTTGATGATGCTTTATATGCTTATGTTAATTGTACGTTCATCTGCAGTTTATTACTCTGCTGTCTGTTTCTCTATAGTTCATCCTTCTCTCTAATATGATGTGCTGTCACATGCCCAGGATTTAACTCGTTTAGTGTGCTTGATTCTTGTACTGATGATCTTGGGAGAAGTTTTATCGATTCTCCACAAGCTGGCAGTCGCTCTTATGTTCACGGTTTCCCTGAACTCGAGTCATTGTCACATAAGGCTAAGAAGAGGGAATTACTCCTTAATGATGTTGGTGGTGCCTCTTCCAGGGGTGTAAAGAGAGGTGAAAGAGACAGGAATCAAGGTAGAGATGATTTGATATCAACTGCTGCTTGCGAAGAGCGGTCTGTGATAAGCTTCAGCAGTGAGCAGAAACAAAAACCCAAACCTAAGAATTCAACCTCTACATTGCAGCAAACTTCAAATTCAGTCCATTGGCATACCGAAGTCAACAAGAGGGGCAGAGAAACGGGACTGTCATCTGTGAATGCTCCAAAGAGTGCTTGTCAGGAGTCAGAGCATATTGATTTTGATGATATCGAACAACTTGGTATTTCTAATGACCCCAATGCTCCCGAGGATTTCACCAATTGGTTGACTGGGTTGCAAGATTATGATTCTATCGGTTTAGAAATACCTATGGATGACCTTAATATGGTGGTGATGTGAGAACTGCAATGAATATTGTGCACTGTATATATGTGGTACATTTTGGCTAGAGTATCGGTTAAGTTAACAATTTATTACTCTTGTATTCTGTTAATGATTTGAAGTAATGTAGGGAAAGTGAAGTGCAATCTAAATCATATTTATTGCAATATAAATCATATTATAATTAATTTAATATTTATTAAAAGCCAAAAAAAAACATATTTACCGACCTATTATTCGGTCAGTAATGGCCACTGAAAAAAAAAAAAAATGCATGGAGCCATTTACCGACCGATTAATCGGTCGGTAAATGGCTCCATGGCCCTCCAATTTTTGGAGGGAAAAGGCCATTTATCAACCGATTAATCGGTCGGTAAATGGCTCCATGCAATTTTTTTTAATTTTTCAGTGGTCGGGAATCGGTCGGTAATCGGTCGGTAATCTTTGGATTGCCGACGATTGTGATTCCGACACCTCTTACCGACTGATTTGCGATCGGTAAACCCTATTACCGACCAAAAATCGGTCGGTAAGTGTGGTCGGCCGAAACKAATTTTCTTGTTGTGTTCGACTTCTACAAAGTCTACGTCCTCCACTCACTCACTCTTTTATTATTAAACTTAGAATAACAAAAGAATTACAGTCGATTAGATTATGCACCTATGCACAAGAGATCCCCCAACTTCCACCTATAGAACTTCGACTCAACCACCAACTATGGTGATTCAAATGAACTTGATCCCCTAACCAAATTCCCCAGCAAACTGAACTCACATTATGCTCAAATGACAACTCTTGTCTCTCAAAAACTAATAGCCTTAATGCTAGAATGAGAGTGTATTAAGTCCTTGATGTGGTATCGGATTTATGCTAGCAGGTTAAGCTTTGAGAGAGAGAACTTTGCAGTTTATGTTTACGAATATAGCTCGTGCAAAAGTATTAGGGTTTGTGTATGAACAAGATATTGATGGGTCATTATTTGTACATATTTTAGGTGTATTTTAGTGCTTATTTCCTTGTGTTTTTGAAGCATTATAGTGTTTTTTTGTATGTTTTTAACTTATTTTGGTCATACTAATGTTTCATGGGTAATTTTTGTATTTTTGTATATTCTAGGTTTTTTTAGAGTAATTTTGGAAGCCTTTCGTGTTTAGGTTTGGATTCAAATTGTGATATCTTTTTACTTAGTGATCGAATTTAGGTGATTCCAATTAGAGGTGAAATTACGTCTCGAGAGCTTCGAAACAAATGGTCGCAAGACCAAGTTCGATAAAAGACGGGAAAGTTAAGGCACTTTGAAATCGGGCAGGCAAGCTGCTAGCCCGAGCCCGCGCCGTGCTGTTTGGGCCACGAATTCTGCCTTACTTTGGCTGATTTTTAGGCAGCAAACTATATTCATTCACTCTTACATTTTTCAAGTTTAGTTCTAGTAGCATTTCTGTCACTTAGGTTTAGTTAGAACTTGAATTTCTTCTCAAATTTACTTGTAATTTCTAGTTTGGTAATCTAGTTTAAAGCATTCCAGAAGCATTTCCTCCGTTGTTGTTCATCATTGAGTGCTCAAGGAACTTTCTCTCTGCTCTAGTTCATTTGTTCTTCCATTGTAATGAATTGTGGATACTTGTTATGCTATTTATTAGTTGATTATTAGTTTCAAATTGTTGATTGTTGTTTATTTTAGCTTTGAATTTACATATTATGAACTCTAAATTGTTGTTTATGAAATTATTTATGGATTGTGAGTAGTTAAATTCGATCTAGGGTTTGGTGAAACCCTCAATTTGTCATGAATTGTTAGTTGTTTATGGGGTTTTAACACTTGTTTGTGTTGATTAGCCTTGTTTAAGGGATTGCATGCTAGTTCTTGTGATTGATCCCCACAAGTACTTATTTTTAGTCTCCGTAATGAAGGATCGAAAGATGAAGTTAAGTTGTAGGCTCCCTTGAACTTGCTTGGCTAAAAGGRCATGAAAATAGGAATTTCAAGTCAAGGGAACATTGTTGTCAATAGGAATTTGGTTTTCATGCTTGGTTTTGTAAATTGTAACCATGAAAATAGGTTTTATAATCCATGAATTAGGCAATCCTTCTAGTGCGAGAGAGTAGTTAGGTGTCTTAGGTGACGTTCCATAATTTAACACCAACATTGAGTCGATTACCCCTTGTTTGTTGCAATTCATTGATGAATTTGAGTGTTGTAGCCATTGCCCTAGACCCTTTTATCAAAGTTAATTCGTTTAATCTTAATTCTAGTTTAAATTCCTAGTTTAGTGACAAACCTTTCTCAAAGAACTAGTTTGACTTAGCTTGTTTAAGCATTGACTTTCGGTGGTTGATTCAACGCCTCTCATGGGTTCGACCCTTTCTTGCCCTTAATACTAGTTAGTGAGATAGAGTTAGATTTTATTATTTAATAAGTTGGCAACGCTCTATCAGATATCTTAAATAAGCCTTTGGCTTGCATGCTACTCCCTCCGTTTTTTTAGTTGTTCCAGTTTCTATTTTGGGATGTTTTTAAATAGTTGTTCCAAACCAATCTAAAAATAACTTTTTCACATTTTACCTACTTTATTTACTCTAACATTAATGACTTACCCCTTTCTAAAGTCAACTTTCATTACTTTACCCAATCTTTTCACCCAAAATTACTATTTCCCATAAATTTTCATTCACACATTTACTTTTTTACCTAACTTATTCAACTTTTTACCCAACTTACTCAACTATTTTATTCAATTCAATCAACTCTTAAAAATCGTTCCACAATGGTATGGAACATCTAAAAAAAAAAACGGAGGGAGTATAAAATATTACGTAAGAATATTTTCCTTGGGAGAATGCTAATAATCCACAGAAAATATTCTTACTGGTTTTATTTGAGATCAAATAAAATCAGTGCAATATAATATATCATGCTTACCATACTTAAAATATATAGKTCYCACAAGAACCCTACCATCCGTGTATTTAAAAAATCCTTTTGCGTGGAAATAAAACTTTCCTAAAATACGGATGTTGTGAAGTACACTTGAGAAGTTGAGAGGACTGGTTTGGAACTGTTCCAGTCAGCCAAGTTTCCCTTTATTTTTATATGATAAGTAACCAAAATTTCTTATCATATACAACTATCTCATCTACAAAATCCAAATACCACTTACATTACATCTAATACCTAAGACTATGACTCTTCTGAACTTGGTCTTCATGCAAACATCAAGAATTGGCTTCATGAGCTTCGTGTTTTCATCTATTGAACTTGTGTCTTTTGTACCTGTACATGCAAACCGAAACTTGCATGCAAATAGATAGTTCAATGTAGTTTGTCATCATTCAAAACTCAAAGTAGGAACTCAACAGGTACGTGTTCACTGAAGAAGACATATGGAAGAGCCCAACCATTCAGTTTAAGACAAACTCTCTACCTTCTTTTAGTGCTTGTGAGTTGCTCACTTAAAGTTATACTCTATAGTGGTATGATGAAGCATCCTGGAACAATACCGCCAACAAAGTCATCAACAACTTCACCTTTAGTGTCACATCGTTTGATGGTACGTTGTCTCATTTGTGGTACTATCCATCCTTGCATTCCAATTAATCATTTCATTTCACCATCTGTTTTGATTATGCAGAAAGCAAAGGAAGCAAGAAGAAAGCAATTTCTTCTTCCAATAATAGTGCTGGTGATCTAACTGAGATTGTCGTTCATGAAGGTGAGCTTAACACAATACAATTTAACGCGCAACCCATCTTCATAAATGATGAAAAGTGTCACTACAACATTCCTCACCTACCGATTGTCAGTCTTCAAGAAGCCTTTGAACGTCCTTCCCGAGCTGGAGACAAACAAAGAGGCAACATGCATAGAAAAATCATCACTTCTAGCCCTTCAACTCGTACTCGGTCTGTATTAAAGTTAAGTGAGCCAAACTTTGATGAAGATGACCGCCAACCCATCTCAGGTAACATGTTAATACCAAGTCTGTTCTTAACTAATAAGCTTTCTTTGTCACAAGGCTTACCTCATGATTCTGTGTTTTAACATTCCTAAGTCAGAAAAGGAAGAACCATGAAAGACCTCCTTTCACTGGCCCCACAATTATCAATAGTGATGAAGAAAAATTTATGGTAGACCCTTTTTTAGTCAAAGCACAAAACACTCCTCCCGAAGTTCAGAAAACCATCCAAGATGACCAAGCTTCCAACAACCCTCCAAATAAGAAACAAAAAAGTATCTCCTCCATTCTCGATGACACTATATCTCACTCTTCTGACACAGTATCCACTCATGTGCCCTCGTCCTCGGACATTGTTGTACCCTCATCTTCAGACATTGTTCCTTTTTGAAATCTTGCAAGCCTACCCTGCTGCTCCCGATGTTGAATCTTCTGACCCAGTCCCTTCCATAGATCCTGAACCTATTTAGGAGACCCTTCAAACATCAATTGTTCAACTTCAAGAGGTCAACACAGTTGTTAATCAGAAATAATGCATCCCTCAACTGTTTTCAATTGAAGTTGAATCTAGTCCATCCACTGATCAACCCATGGATCACAATCCAACCAATCAAAAAGACATGGATCCTTCTGCGGAAACCCCAGATGTAGAGGAAACACAATCATTAACAGAAACTGGTGATAAGGATGAGGCGATAGAGGCGCTCAACATCATAGGAACCAGTAGCCAATCCTCCCCCTATAAAGGGTGCATATCAGTTAATTGGACACAATTCAGGTAATTTCAATTACCCCTGCTGTGATTTCGAGTTTCCACACCATGTTTTTCTCATTTGAACTTTTATTCCAGGTCCTTCCCAAGTAGTGACCCAAGAAGTCATACAGGAAGTCCTTGACAACTTCTCTAAAGCAGAGAATGATCCCAATCCAAAGGTTCGCGCTCATGCCACGCTTTCCTTGGGAAATTTGGTGGAGATATTAGCCTCTACCAATCCTTCTTCATGGAGTTATCTGCTTGAACCTTATTGGGACTATATCAGTGCTATCTTCTCCAAGAGAGAGAGCTCTTCTAGAAGGATATTGCCTCCTCTTGAAGGGATATTTTGGGCACTTTCCAACAAGGTGATCACCTATGGGCTGAAATGGATCAATATGTTGAGGAACAAGAACGCCTTGCTACCCACATGTAGTTGCTAACAGAGGAAGAGCACTCTCTTCTCGCTAAGGTAGCAGCTATTAGGCATGAACGACAACAATGTGTTCTTTCATATGAGGCTTGCAAGAGGAAACAACATGACGCCAAGCAGCGTATTGAATACATGAGGGAAAAAGGTGAACAAATCAAGAAACGTCTGAAGGATCACAACACTAAAGTTAGCCTTGTTGCCAAGGACCAAATCCTTGTAAGTGCACCGAAGTGTTGTGCCAATACCGTATTAGCAAGGAGGATTTCTCGTGGTCAAGAAGACAATTAGAATAGAAAAAAGAATCATTTCATTGCACATCATCACAAACTACCTCATATTCATTACAATTCCATAGTATTACTTTTTGATGCAAAGTAGAAGGAATAGCATAAGTCTGATGCAGCCTCTCTTCCGAGAATCGCATTGCAATTACCCTCCCCTTTTACTATAAAGAAAGCTGGCCAAGTCTTAGAAGTACATACTTAGACGTGCATACATGCCCATCTTTCAGTTTTCTCTAACTTACCATTGAACGCATTAATGTTAATTTTGACACTAGACAAATCTTTCTTACACTTACCCATTTTTCTAAAAACTAACCAAAGCATCAAATTTATCGTAGCGCAAGTATCAATTCTCACCTTTCCTAGCTTGATTCCATCTATATCAGCTGTAACATAAAGGGGCTTAGTATGTGAGTTGTCAACACTAATATCCTTGATTAAGTGTTGCACAACTAACTGTTCTTGCTCCTTAGTGACAGTTTTCACATATGACGCCCAACTAGATCCTTTGTCCAACTTACTCAGCTTAGCTGAAATAGTAGAGGTCTTACCTGCAGTGTCGGCTTTGTCCACTTTATCGGCCTATGGAGTTTCCTTTTACACGGTCCCACAGGCTTTGAACGCTGGGGGGAAAGTGACTGCACAACAAGTGCCAGACTCGCAATCACCTTCTAAACAATTTGCCAAAAAATCAAGATCTGATTTAGACACCTTAAAATCCAAACCCTCCAAACCATAGTCCACCGAATCCGCATCGGACACCTACTCAGTCATCAAAACATCTTCTGCGAAACTTCCTGTCCKATGGTTGGCTAGCTCTTCTTTAACGGGATCCTCCATCAGATCTCTAACAAAAGGGTGGTTCTGAATATTGACAATCTACAAGTTCTTAGATGATCCATGAATTGTCTCCCTTTCTGATGAGCTTCTAATTCCAAATGAGGGTTCGACAACAAATTTCCTCCAAAAGGTCCATCCACTTGTTTCCTACCTGAATGAGCCTAGGTCTCTAGAACATTTTCTCTCAACTTCTCTCTCTTGCTCCTATCCAAATGAGGCTGGGTTGTAGGAATTCCTTCCTGCAACTTCTCTGTCTTGACAAAACCCAAATGAGGCTGGGCATCGAGAACATCTCCCTTTGACCTCTCTATCCTAATATAACCCAAAGTAGACTTGTCCTTGGGTATTTTCTTTGTTGAATTCTCTCTTTAGTTGCTTTCACCCCTCAAATAAGACCCCTCAATAGAGACGACCTTAAGCTTTCTGTTTTGCAAGGCCTCCTCATCCACATGAACTGTATTTGCTTGTAATTGGCTGGTAGCTACTTCTCGGTTCAACCCAGCCTTCTTCCTAACCCTTCTCTTTACTTAAGCAAGAGCCAAATCATCTTCCTAACCTTTGTTAGCACTTGGATTGTTATCCCTTTGTCTGGTTTCTACCTCCTAGACACCTTGGTCTGAACTTGGCACCACCTCAATCTTGCTCTTTAGTTGGACCACTTTAGGCTTGCCTAACCTAGTCAAGACCGAAATAGTAGAGGGCATTCKAGGAGGAGTGATTGATCCCCTCCTTAATCCTCTTTCAAATTGAGACTTCTAATGTCTAGGAACCCAACTTGGGTTGTTAGGYATAACTTGAGTCCTTACTAGCTCAAAATGTAACATGTCCACATAKGGACACATAGAGAAGCGTAACTTTTATAGGCCTTCCACTACCTTTGTTTGTAGGGGAAACTTTTGAATAGCCTCTGTGTATGTTCGAGCCTTCTGGCGACCATCTCCATCATGATTACCATGGGAAGTAACAACGCCAGGCTGTGCCTCATCCTCCTCAGCTTTGTTACCTCTAGGTTAAAAATTAGCAAGATCTAGTGCCTGGTACATCCACCTGGTCATCATCCTGATCTTGGCCCTCTTTTGTACAATTGGCATAGTTGGCATAATCTTCATATTTTCTTTTTGATTCTTTATCCAAAAATCTTTCATATGTAACCACAACGCTAGCTAGAGCACRAAAATCAGGGAAATGCTAACCCTCAAATTTCATCCTAAAAGAAAATGACAACCCTTTCTAGACTATAGAAACAAACTCCGACTTTGGTAGGCTAAGATGACATTTGATCTTAGCTCTGTTAATCCTAGCGATGTAATTCTCCACAGGCTCTCCTCTGTCCTGGCCTATCATGGCTAAATCTCTAATGGAAACCCCAGCTTCCACTTTAGTAAAATGACGAAGAAATTACCCTTGCTAATCTTGCCATGTTTGTATAGAGTTAACTAGAAGGTGGGTGAACTAAGAGAACGTAGTTCTAGTGAGAGAATTGGAAAACAATTTCAATTTGAGATAATTGCTATCTGTTGCTTCCTTACATTGACAGTTAAATATGACTAAATGTTCTTCAGTAGATATTGATCCATTGCCTGAGAAAAAGAGAGATAATTCAGGAACTTTGAACCCTCTGGGAAAGGATACAATCTTGTCAATCCATTCAGGATAAGGATTACAAGTCCCCTTCCTTGGAAAARTAAAATTGTGCCTCATAGCCCTCTAGATTATCTCCTTCTCATACCTAAGGAGAGGTTCATGATGAGCCTGTTTCATATGAGCATGGAAGTTCTGATCCTGGCTATTAGGATACCGGTTATCCTAGTAATAACCAGGATAAGGTGTCTTCCAAAAAAGATTATGGTTATATCTGACTCTAGGTTGGAATCTGGCAGTATTACTAGAGTTTTGTTCTCTCATCGCTTAAGGTCCACCATAGACATTACCCTGAGCATATGAACCCTGCCCCAGCAACTATTCCGAGGAGGATGCATTTGGTTGGAATAAGCTTGATGTTGATAACCCTGGGTCCTAGTTTTGTGAAACGTAAACGGTTTGTGGTGGTTCAGGAGCAACATGACCATTAGTTGCAGTTTGAAAACCGCCACTAGTGMGGAATACCCCTCCAGTACCATAACCGTTCACCCCTACACCAGGGGTTGTTCCCATGGGTGGAATAGTTCTCATTGACAAAGTCAAGGGAATTGAATTAGAAGTCAAAGGAACAGAAGGTCCAAGGTCACCATGGCTATAGCCTAACCTAGGACATGCTTCTCTCGTGTGGCTCATGTTCCCTTCATTGGAATCTCGAATAGGGATACTTCTTGATACTGTTTGAAAGGCTAGAAGGACATTAGCTCCCATCATATTGTTTATTCTAGGGTAAGCCAAGGGTGGTTCTTCCCTAGGATTTTCGATAGTTATTCATGATCCTATGGCGATGAACAAACTCATCATCGTTCATTCAGTTGATTATGTTTCTCCACTAAAGGCTCCAACCGAGTAACTACCTCAGTCGCAACTGTCTTAGATAACGCCACARACATTAGTTGCATTCAACGCATCGTTGATATCTAACATAATCCTATCCACCTGCCTACTGTGAGTGGGAGCCAAAATTTTGCAACTCGACGGTTGTCACCCTAGAAGTTTCATGTACCATGCCTCGGTGGAGGTTGTTGAACTACTCCCTATGGTTCTAATTCAAATTTCCAAAAGTCTTGTAACAATATCCACGTATTGCGTGTATATCGAATTGAGCAAACCTTTGGCCGAGGATAACTAATCTCCCCCTTATTTAGGTGCAAACCATCCAGTCTTTGAGTTTGAGACTCGGTTTGCTTAGGAGGAACAAGATCTTCAACAAATTGTTGTTGCAAAATAGTTTTCAAAGTACCAAGATCTTCAAGTGGATTCTCAATATTTTGATCGGATGAATTACCAAGATCTTCAAGTGAATTACCTTCTAGTAGATCGTTTAGGGGCCATGGTTGAGAAGTTATTGTAACCTTGTGCACTTCTCTCCCACTATGGTCGCCAAAAAACCTGTTGAGGTGATTTTGCACTTCACTAACAAGTCAACCGCCTAATATTATTTTTAGTTTGGTAAGGGGCTGATACCGTCACCATTAACATCAAACATAGTGTCCATGGTTTCAGTGGTATAATATTTTATTTTCTTTATTTATTACTTCTATTAGTTATAACTACTTGTAACTTCACACCGATTTTGTTGTCCAGCTTCTTGTAAGAATAGCAAGAAAACCACTCTTTTCTCATTTAAGAACAGTGATGGCAAAGACAAGGAGATCCAATACCAGGAAGGACGACTTATTAACGTAGAATTCTATTTTATGTAAGTCGTAATAAATGATTGTTGAGGTGATTTTGCACTTCCCCAACAAGTCAACRATCCAATGTTGTTTTTGGTTCGATAGGGGGCTGCCCCTTTGGTTACAAATTATATAGATAATCTCYCTGATGTAAAAATGGCTCCCAAGGTCGTAGAAGAAATAAAGAGGATGTAAAAGTATGGAAATGAACTTGTTGTGGTACAAAACTGAAGCTTAAAACAAATAGAAATAAAGATAAACGAAAGCCATCCATTAAAGTAGGGATAGGGAAGGATGATTTCCTCCATGTATACATAATTGGGATAACAATGAACATGCTACTGATCCATTATAGGATGAACTATATGCCTTACGCTATGCTATGCTAAACTTTACTTGGCTACTAAGCCAAGTGCGACTAAGGAAAGCAAAATGCTAAGAAATATAGATGCTTGTTTGATTGTGTGTTTGTCCATTCATTTCTTCTGCTCCGGCTTCATCCATTTATAAGCCTCAATGGTAGAGATCATGGGTGGTTAACAGCYGTTATCCCCTTCGACGATTTATTGGCGCTCTTTCCTGAATATTTGTATATTAATGCTTTCCCTGCAAGTCTCCTTTGTCGCTTGATGCTTCATGTTCCTTCTTTTGTTGGGCCATTTCCATGTGAACCATTTCTTCRATTATCCCTTCTAGCACTAATGTTCTATCGCTGGACTGAATCATTTAAGAATCGTCGAGTATCGTTATTGCCAGTCTCCTTTGAACTATATCCTTGCTGATTGTCGCCTGTTAAAGTCAATTGTCAAACTTTTGGTTAAGTTATCATTCTATCGGGGAACAAAGTTTAATGAGTATTTTTAATCTGTAACTAATTTCACCCTAAATTTTCAAGGGCGAAATCTGTTCAGTCTTCGCGAATTGACGTCTCAAAATATCGCCGAGGACTTYTGATTTTCATCATAGAGCTTTTGTTATAGSGATGACATTATAATTTTTATAACAATTATAATTTTGTTGTCATTTCTATGTTTGKAATATAATGAATTTGAAGAGGTTTTTTTGGTAGGATGTTACACAATTAATAGGATACGAATTCCAAGAATTACATTTATCTTTGTTGGGAATTAATTGGAAGCCAAATTAATAAATTTTCACACTAGCCCATGTAAACCATCATTATCAAACCGACAGTGTATGACATCGGCATTAGTATTGTCATATCTTATCATGACTAAAGTACTGCTGACATTTAATGATCATAAATAATATTGTACTATACTTGGCGAATAAAAAGACTTTATTTAGCAAAATATTTCCATGAAAATTAAAATTTCAAGATTATAATTGTACTATTGCAAGGAAATTTTTTTATTACAAAACTCTAAAATTAGTTCGCTACCAATTAGTACATAATTCTAACATTTAGAAGATTTCGACGACTAAAACCTTACTAGAATTATGTTTTAGACTAATTTATTTCTAATAAATTCAAAGATGGAGCAAATTTAWCGGTGACCATCTCATAATTGTCGGAATCGATTTCATCCTCATCGTCACTCTGTGCACGAGTAACTTGTCTTCCATACCTTGTAGGGAAAGATCCCGTAGACGGTGATAGTTGCATTGGTGATGACGATGATGATGACATAGGCCTAAGAATTGGCACTTGCGAAGTTGACGCTGGTTCAGCCTTGAGCCCTTTGAAAAGCACTTGCACTTAGCCTTTCCTTTCCTCCCCTTTATGTCATTGTCCCATCCCTCTCTTGCATCTCGATCTCAAGCCGCAATTCCATCTCTTTCTTCCTTCTTTCTTTTCCTTCTCCTTTTCTGCCTTTCGGAATGCTACCTCATCTGCACGTTATTCTTTCCATTTATAGGGGTGGTCAGTTCCCTGCATCCAGTACTTAAACCACTTGAATTCAAAAGATACGAGTACCTTCTTTTCCCTATCCATGTACTTCCACTCCACACCATCGATAGCTTGGCGGGCAATCTCATGGTTGACGAAGTTGAAGCGCTCTTGACGTTGAGCCTAGTCGAGCACCCACTTCTTGAACTTCATTGTGTTAGCGTATTAGGCCGATTTCTCTAGGGAAATAAGAGAATGAAGAGGATTTCTTTAAGAGAGAGAGTGTGAATGGGTGAGCATGTAAGAGGCGATAATATGAGACGTTATATATTTATAAGCAAAGTGGAGGTTTAGTAACTTCCGTATAATTACTTTACCCCTTAAGTGTCTCTTAACCTTTTAGCCTCTGTTGAAAGCTTTCACACTTTCTTTTAATCCCGCGCGTAGATCACATGAGAGAGCTTTGAACTTCTTCAAATTTAAAGAGAGCATCATCACATCACTTCTTCGAAATACATGTATCACCTGCGCTAGGTAATTAAGTTACATGGATTTATCGAATCACACCAACTTATTATTTGTCAAATGCCTCTAGGTCGTGATGTCTCGACTGTAGATTTTGGTGGCTTTCTCAAATAATTGGTGTATACTGCCTTAGAAATTTGTCATTTAGCGCTCTTGGTAAAATTTTACCATCTAACTCCTGTAAGAGATATGCATTTCCAAACATGACTCCAACCACTTTGAAAGGCCCCTCCCATTTTGATGACCATTTGCCAAAGATGTGGTCTTTATAGCTATGTTCGGGCAACTTTGTCTTCCATACTAAGTCTCCTTCTAAGAAAATCTTACGCTTGACTTTCTTATTATTAGACTTAGCTACTTACTTCTTTTGGGATTTAATACTTTCCAAAGCACGTAAACGTTCTTCCTCCACATCCATTAATTCTATTGCCATTGCCTTATTATAGTCTTCAAATGATAAATCCATCTGCCTAGCCACTCTGGTAGATTTTGCACTTAACTTTGCTAGCAATACTAGCTCATGCCCATGAACCAATTGATATGGAGTCATTCTCGTTACATACATTTTTGAAGTCCTGTATGCCCACGTAGCATAGTGTAGGAGAGTATGTCAATCTCGTGGTTTATTGTCTACCATCTTCGATATCCCTTTAGCTATGATCTTGTTTGTGGCTTCATCTTGCCCATTAGCTTATGCAAAGTAAGGCGTGGAATGTACCTTTAAGATATTGAATTTGTTGAGATATTCATTAAACTCTTCTCTCGTGAACATTGACACTTGATCAACAGTGATAGTCTCTGGAATCCCAAACCTTGTGAAGATTCTTTCTTCAAGAAACAAATTCACTGCTCTTGCATTGAGCTTCTGAAATGCCTGAACCTCGATCCATTTAGTGAAGTAATTATTACATAGCTATCATGATATACACATGATGTCAGGATGAAGGTGGTTTAATGGCTCAAATTGCATCAATGGCCATGCCTCTAAAAGGCCAAGGCTTGATTATTGAATGGAGGTCAATTGCTGGGGCTCTACTAATTGGTCTGAATCTCTTGCATTGCTCACAACCTTTAGCGTATTGGAAACAATATCCTTTGATTGAAGTCCAAAAGAACCCCATCCTGTGAATGAACCATCGTGTTGAACCCTAGTTTTGATGAATGAACAACAACAAAAAGCAAACTCATGTGTTATGTATATGATGTGTGTGTTAGATATGTGATTTTCAGGAAACAAGTTTTTAAAGCCTTAACGGAGTAAGGATCATCCAAGGAGTGGAAAGGGAGTTCTTGTGGCTTTGAAGATTTGAAGAGTTCAAGGAAGAAACTCAAAAGCAAGAAACTCGAGTCCCTTGAAGAAACTTAAGGCTCGAGATCTACTGGTGGATGTCATCAGGGTATAATAAACTTAGGATTTTATGTTGTAGGTTTATTGTAAATTTGGTGTTAATGTGTGAAGGGATGACTCAATAAAATAAGATATATAATCAGAGTTAATAAGTTGATTTTATTAATAGATATAAATTAAGGTTGATATTAAAAAGATAGATTTATGAAGTAAATAAAACTTAATAAATAAAGTTTTAGGAATAAAAACTTTTTAACCTATTTTACCAGTTTTATCTTGTTAAAATTGATTTATGAAATAAACGTTTTATATCTTATGCATGGTAAAAACGATTTAAGAAAGAAGTTTTGGAAAAATATTCTTCAATTGTTTTGAGAAAATTAAGGAAGCAGTAAAAGGTGATAAGCAAGAAAACAGTTGAGAAATTTAAGGAACGGCTATAAACAATACTGGAAGATTGAGAGTGTGGGATATGGACTTGCATGTCAAGTTCCACTAAGGCACTATCTCCTACATAGTAGGAAGTAATGCATAGTGGACATAATGCTTAATTCCCAGGCACAAAACCACATCTATAAATACAGAAAAGATAATTCGTTTTTGACACACTTGAGCAAACAAAAGAATTGAGTCATTCTAACACACAAGTGTCAATCGAGTTGTAATTACTTCAAGTAGAGTTGTTACTTGAAGAGGACTTTGAGTGTTGTATCTCAAAGGGGCTTTGGGTTGAGAGTAAATCCAGAGAGACTTGTAAGAGAGTGGAGCTTGCAAGTGTTGAGTGCTTGATCAACAAAGGGGTTGATTGAAAGGCTTTCGAAGTTTGAGAGGAACTTGAAAGAGTCCTTAGATTGTATTAGGTGTGGTATCCGAAATAAATCTAAGAAGAAATCCTTTGTGGTATCAGGTCACAGTTTTATCTCTTGACGAGTTGTAAAGGACAGTTTCTGTGTTAGAGAAACTTGCATCTCGTGTTTCTTTGCTTTCTAAGTTTTTAATTCCGCAAAAAGCTTAAATTCCCCTAAGTTACAATTCACCCCCCCTCTTGTAACGTTCAGTAGATCCAACAATTGGTATCAGAGTTAAGTTCCTCGCATAAACCAGGAAACCCTGTCGAGGCAATGGCTGAACTCAAGAAACTCAAGATGAACAATCACGAGAAACTCGAAGAAGGTTACTCAACCCAACATCCTCCCATATTAAGGGAAGTTCTATTCCTATGGAAGAACCGGATGGAAATCTTCATCAAAGCTGAAAATTATCAGGTATGGAGAGTCATTGAAGCTGGTGATTTGTTGTCACCAAAAACTACTGCTGAAAAGGAGTAATCCCTAAACCCATCTCTGAATATGACAAATATGACTATGACAAGAGGTGATTAATGCACTTGCTGTCAAACTCCTTCACTAATGGACTTCGACCACATGAACACAATCGTGTCATGGGGTGCAAGAACGCTAAGGAGATTTGGGATTTACTTCAAATCACTCATGAAGGTACAAATGAAGTAAAGAGATCCAAAATTGATCTCTTAATGTCTAAATACGAGAGATTTGAAATGATTCCAAAAGAAACTATTCAAGAAATGCTTACTCGTTTCACTAATATTGTTAATGAATTAGTTTCTCTTGGAAAGAAAATCCCAGTTGATGAACAGGTGAGGAAAGTCCTTCGAAGTCTTCCTTATGATGAAAAATGGAGAGCCAAGGTCACTGCCTGCAAGAAACCAAGGATTTCACTACGTTTAATATTGAGCAGCTTGCGGGTTCTCTCATTACCCATGAGTTGCACTTAAGCTCAAGCAATTCTAGTGAAAACCACAAGGCCAGGAGCTTGGCACTCAAGGCCGATGAGACTGAAGAATCTGAAGTTGATGATGAGGAGGCTGCCATGCTGGTAAGACGATTTAAACGTATGTTTAAACATAACAAATCTAGAAGCTTTGTTAAGAGAGCAGGTACCTCAAAGATTGAACACCCATGTCATCGATGTGGTACTTCTGATCACTYGATTAAAGACTGTCCCGTTGCCATAAATGAAAAAAGAAAAGGGAAGACCAAGGAAACAAGAAAGGGAACTAAAAACTCCTTTAACAAAACTGATATAAGGAAAGCCATGATAGCTGCATGGGGAGATTCCGAGACTGATGGAGATGAGGAAGATCATAATGAAAGTGAAACCGCCAATCTTTTTCTCATGGCAAAGACTGAAGAAACTTAATSTCGAGAGGTATTTCCTAATCCCCAAAACTTAATGACTTTCTCTTAATCAGCTTTAGTTGATTTAGTTCTGGCTTATGATGATGATTGGAGGGTAGTAACTAAAAGCCTAACTGAAACTAAAAAGGCATTAGAAGTAGCCCGAGAACACAGTGCCTGGATTGAAAATCAAAGTACTGATGTTCAGGGAAAATTCTTTGAACTTTTCGATAAGAACCGATTCTTGAAGGAACTTATGGAAAAGATCAAATATGATAATATTATGTTAAATGTTGAATTGACTCAATACAAGCTCATGTGTACTAATTTGAATGCTCCAAGTTCCTCCAAACACACGTTTAACAAAGATTTTGAAAAACTCAAGATGGAACTTGAGGTACTTAAATTTGATAAACTCAAATCGGAGAAGGAACTTGAGGCACGAAAGAACAGAGATGTTCATCAGTACACAATGCCAAAATGGATTGAGAATGCTCAAACCAAAAGAACWGAAGGACTAGGATATGTTCACGTCAAACATAAAGGAAAGAAGAAAAAGTATGTCGACTTACCTAGCAATAAGATTTGCWKCTTTTGTGGCAGGACTGGTCATTACGAACCAGACTGCAACAAGAAGCAAATAGTAATTAAACACAATGTTAAACAAGTTTGGGTAAAGAAACAAGACATTGCTTCTTCTTCAAAGGAACCCGAGGAAACCAGGGTTCCTCGTACTAACCCTTAAGTTCTTTTGCAGGATCTAGTGAGGGGGAACAACTCATGGTGCCTCGACAGTGGTTGTTCGAAGCACATGARAGGAGATAAATCTAAGTTTCTCTCACTAGAGTCTTATGGAGGTGGAACTGTGACTTTT
Organism: Bassia scoparia; assembly: GCA_008642245.1. NCBI lineage: Eukaryota > Viridiplantae > Streptophyta > Magnoliopsida > Caryophyllales > Amaranthaceae > Bassia > Bassia scoparia. The sequence continues at coordinate 6,579 of SNQN01008851.1, read as the reverse complement.
GGAGATAACAAGAAAGGTGAGATAATCGCCAAAGGTAAAGTTGGTAAGTCAAGTTCCCACTGTATAGATAACGTATTTTTAGTCGAGGGTTTGAAACATATTCTTTTAAGTATTTCTCAATTTTGTGATAAAGGTAACATAGTTAACTTCACAATAGAAAATTGCAAAATCATTAACAATCACATTGGACTCATTGTTCTGGAAGGAACTAGAAAAGGAAACACTTATACAGTGGATCTTAACTCTGTCCCAAGGAACAATCTCACTTGTCTTAGTGTAATTGAGGATGATGCTTTATTGTGGCATAAACGTTTTGGTCATGCTAGCTTCTCACACATGAACAAACTATGTACAAAGAACTTGGTAGTTGGTCTCCCAAATGTCAAGTTCCCTGGAAAATATATGTGTGATGCATGTGTGAGGGGGAAGCAGATAAGATCATCTTTTTCAAGCAAAAACATGATAAGTACAACCAAGCCATTAGAACTAATTAATATGGATCTCCAGTGGTCTTAGAGAATCAAAAGTAGAAGTGGGAAAGATATTAGTCTTGTTATTGTAGATGACTTATTCTAGATTCATTTGGGTAAATATTCTCTTGTCAAGCAAAGAAGAAACTTATGAATAATTTGTTGCTGTTTGCCAAAGGATACAAATTCACAGTGGATATTTTAAATAAGTAATTAGGTCAGATCATGGAAAGCAATTGAAAACTAAGAAAATTTGAATGCAGCTTCTGCAGGGGAAAAAATGGCAAAAATGAAATTGATTAATTTCTCAAGTCCAACGTCGAAAGGAAGGTGACACAGAAACTTTTGAAGGATATGGCCAGGACATTTGCCTAACGCCTCGGGTCTAGACAGAAACTTCTGGGCTTGAAGCATATAAATATACTGGCATTAGTACAATATTAAATGAGTTATACTTTAGAACAACTATATTAAAAAGACCCAATAATGATGTTAAATGTAGGAAAACCTAATTCAGTCCAACATCATAAAAACCAATTTGAGGTAGCATGATTTGCCACAACAATGGTAAGAGGAACTTAGAAAGTTCGATGGAAAGAATGATGAAGCATGTATTTCTTGGCATATTCAAATCAATAGACAAAGCTTAATAGAGTTTATAACAAAAAACATCTATGTGTGTTGAAGAAAGATTATACACTGTAATATATTCGATGAAAACTACACACACTTGGAAATGCAGAGAACTTGAAATAACAATGAATTTATGAAATTGAGATTAATCAGAAACTTGAATCCAGATGAAGGAATCCAGTAAGCAAACCAAGAGAATTCATGCGCAGTTCAGGAGAGAGTGCTAAAACCCCGAAAGTATCCTAACTTGAGGCCAGAAAAGAACGGAAGCAAATGCTACGGGGAGCAGAAGGAACCTCACAGAATGAGATCAACTCAACAAGAGTTACGTCATGTGAGAAACTTCCAGGCCAGCACTTGGAGTCATCAGAAATCTCAACCCTCAAATCATCACAATAATGAATCAAAGCTAAAGGACTCCAGAGAAGAGCTCAGCTGAGAAACTATATGTGCAGTTACCAAATGCATTTTACTGATCCATTGATTGAACCTAAAAATCATGTAAGAAGTAAAAAGATGCGATTGGGTTTAAATGCCATGCAAGATGAATTAATTGATTTGAAAGAAACAAGGATCATAACATCTCTGAAACTCATCCTTAAAAACAAAAAGGTAGCTCGAAAATAGGTTTTTTAGGAACATAAAACTAGATGAATATGGAACATTAGTAAGAAACAAGGCCAACGACTGTTGTAAAGGATAACCAACAAGAAGAGCATGACTTTGAAGAACTTTTGCACTGTAGCAGGTTAAGAAGCTATTTCGAGATCTTATCTCGTCTTTGCATCTTTCATGGGTTTTTTCAAATATATAATGGATATTAAATGTGCTTTTCTTAATGATACCTATAGAGAGAGTTTTGTAACACACTCTAGGATTGAAAACCCTAAATGGTCATATTCATTGTTTAAGCTTGACAAAGCTCTATATGGGTTTAAAACAAGCAACAAGGCCGTATGAAAGGCTTTTCAAAGTTTCTTTACAAAGAAATTTAAAAGAGGAAAAGTTTGACAAAACATGTTTTTAAAAGCTGAGGACACTGACCTTCTTTTAGTTCAATTTATGTTAATGACATTAAATTTGGAGCTACAAATGAAAAACTGTCAAAATTGTGTTGAGTCCATTAGGTCTATGAATGATGGAACAAAAACCCATCTACCAAGAACAGGATGGCTTTAATTGGAATACAGTTGGTTTGGGAACCAGCTGATTTAGGATACTGTGTTTCCCAGACAGTTAATATTTACTTGTGTATGCATGTGAACTAACAATGTTGTTAAGGAAAAGAACAGTTGAATTACATACAAACGCTCATAACTGTACAGAACAGTTACGAGCTCATATATTATTATTAGCACGTTAACCAATGGTTCGCATGTGCAGTAATAGATGTCCAAAGCTTGAAGATGTCGAGCCTTTTCTGAAGAATTCGAAAAGAAGTGTTTTCAAATGAAGTATTCAAAGGAAGATTCAACAGTCTGAGATAACGATGAGAATGAATGAATGCTTTATAGTTTAACATCTGGGAAATTCACTGGTAATATGCTCTGTAAGTGATGATTTTAATTGTAATATAAGTTATAATGCTTATAGTTTCCTGAGTTATATGGTATGCATTCTAGTACAAAGTTTGGAACGAGAATCATAACATACTCAAACCATTAAGAGAACCAGGCTGCGGAAAAGCTATGTCCTGAGTGGAACCTATGGCTGTTTTGAAAAGAGTTTTCTAAAATATTTTAAAAGGACTATTTGAAAAGATGTTTGCAGTTGGACATATAGATGAGAATAAATGAATATGCATTAAACCTATAGTAATATCTTGTCGATTTATCCTTAAAAGATTAAAAATCGAACAGATAAGTACTTTCCATAATCTCATTTGCCGTTTGATCGCAAGTATAGATTTAAGAACTAGGGTTTAGGTCATAAACTATATAAAACTCATGCTATACTTTCTAATTCTACACAATCTCCTACGGATCAAAATAGTTTATTATTTTGAGAGAAAAATACAAAGCACAGAATTTTACTTTGAAGTCAAAGCAGCATTAGTTGACTTTCATTATTTCTTTACTTAGCTTGTGTAAGAAGAAATCAAGAAGAGAGAAAAAGTTTGTGATTGTAAAGGCATTCAACAGAGGGTTTAGAAGCCTGGTGAGTGTTGTGATTCAAACACAAATTGGACTACGAGTGTGAGTCGAGTGCAATTCAGATTGAGTTGGGGTGTGCTAGTTTCCGGAGTAGGAAAAGCAGATGAGTGTGTTCTTCTGTTTTCGCGAGTAGATAATACAACGAACAAATAAGGGTAGGAGGAGTAGCCTATGAGTTGCTGGTGACACTCGTTAAAATTGTGTTCTTTATTACATTTTACTTATATTACGCTACTATACAGGAACACAGGCCCAAACTTGTTCTCAATACTAAGTCGCGAAAAGAAAGAAAAATTGGTAATAACACTGAAGATCACTTAACTCAATTCACCCCCTCTTGAGTATCCACATAAACTCCATTGGTAAAAGAGCCAACGGCTTCTATGCCAAAAGAGTAACATTCTGAGTGATAAGTATGAGTACTCAAGAGTTAGGTCGATTGGTTATGATACAAGGACACCAAAGTTAACGAACAACTATGCAATGTGAAAAAACAGGAACTCAACAAAGAATGTATTATGGGAAATTGATTATGAGTTTGCTCGTCTAAAAATATGGTCCACAAAATCATGAAGATTGACATACATAGGAAACAAGACTCTAAAAGAAAGATAGTGACATTAGGTGACTGACTTAACTACAAATTACCGGAGAGATGCCAAAAAGCACAAAAAACAATGTAATGCACGTCCATCAACATGTCCATATTACAACACAGGCTCATAGTGTGACGTCAGAGTATAATCAGATTTCTTGGAGTGCCATATTCAGCACAAGTACAAAAACCGAAATAATGATAATTTGAACTTGCTTATGAGGGAACCATCGCGAGGTAAAAAGATCCAAATTAATTACTTAATGTCTAAATCATGAATTATTTTCTATGACAAGGTGATGATACGATTAACACTCACTGAATATGTTTCGTAGATTCATGACACATATCAATGATCATTAGATCCTTGGCAACAGTTTTGTCTGATGAGAATCTTGTGAGAAAGTATATTGCGCAGTTTAACAGATGCATGAAGCCCAAGATTTCACTGCTATCTGAATGCCAAAGATTGGTCATACTTTGTCTTCTGAACAACTAATTGGTTCCTTCAGACACTATGAATATTGATTGCATCTAACTGAGAGGAACAGCCAGAGCATAGCGCCTTCAGGGAACAGGTAAGAAGAGGATTGAAGAGTAGATTGGCATGATTCAAAAGATTTGGAATGAAACACTCCGAGATCAGAGGAGAACTATCACCAAGGTAAAATTTCAAAAAAACTAATCATCTTCTGTTAGGAGCTTCAAGTGTGGAGAGAAGGGACATTAATCAGAACTGTCCATGAAGGAAAGGGAATCAGTCCTTGGTCGAGAAAAGCCGAGTCTTTTAAGATGCTATGATAGCATCAATGTGCGGGGATTCTGACTCATGGGTTTGTTGAGGATGAAAATCACCTAACCCTAAGCGTTTGCATGATGCCTTTGCACATCAAGGGATAACACACTGATTCCGAACAGAAAGGGAACCAGCACATTGAAAGTGTTGATGGCTAAGAAGATTGCGGCATGACACACAAGTAAACTTAGAACAAGTAGGCAAAGATAATCATGATATATAGAGATATATCTTGCTTGTAATGTCCTTGTTAGATGAATGCTATGAAACTAGGTGAAACTACCATACTGGCAAAAGAGAACTTAAAGAAAACGTACTGAAGTAGTTGCATTGCCAGTGTATGACAACTTGAAGAAGTTTGCCATGAATTAAAGATAAGTGGCAGACTTGAAGGGAATTGGACAAGGTGAAAGTGGAACTAGAAAAGGCCCAGATCCCTTAAACAAACTATCCAGTTGACGGTGAAAGAAATCTGACATCCTGGTTCCAGAGACTTATAAACCTAAGTAGTCTCTTGATTTTTCAAGCAGCTAAGAAAGCGCCTTTTGTAGCAGGACTTTTGTGTTGAAAGCCTTTGAAAATTGGCTAAGCAACTAGAAATTACAAAGAGAATGGCTTTACTCAAGAGCTGCACACTATGTGATTCCCTGTAGGTAATTGCATGAAAATGTGAAATGATGATGAATAATGAATGAAGAGATGTGACATTACATGCTGAGATTCATAAATTAAAAGAGGGAAATGTACAGCCAGTGATGACAAACATGTTAATGAGTGTCTGATCCTTGAATCTAATTTACAACTTGAATCTTTAAAAAAAGTGATGTTTTAGGATTAAAAAAAAATGAGTTGTTAATTGAGAGCTTGAAGCAAGAGAGAAGGAATTACATAAAGGTTATTAGATATGTAAGTAAATTACTGACTGCATAAGGAAACATAGAGATATTGAATTCAAAATCGAGGTAACAAGGGAAAGTTGTCTTGGTTATAATAACGAGGAACCAGGACTAACTGGTCTCCCAGAGAAACACATGGAGCAGGGAATCAGAGAGGAAGTAGTTAGTCTTAAGGAACATGCACGTTGTTATACTCGTGGTATGAAGACACAAAACATGAGTGTCGCTACAAAGTTAGTGTGAATAAGAACAATAAGAATTGTGAAATGGTCTGAAAGAAAAGACAACCAGAATGCAAATGTTTGTGGAAAAGGGACCCAAGAAAATTGGGTTCCTAAAACTAAATGTTTTATTTGTTATTAAATGGCTAAAGTAAGAGAAGTACTATTGGTATTGGACAGTGGATGCTCAAACACATTCCCGGGGATAAAGAGAATTTTCTCTTCATAGTACTTGATAGGAAAGTTCACTTTGTGGATACCGCAAGGGAACATCATGAGCTTTAGGTAAGGTAGGATAAGAACTTTCAAATGCATTGATGGAGTATACATATGTTAAGCTGCAACATAATTTTTTTGAGTATCTCACACGTGTGACAAAGTTAATAGATGGGAGTTCAAGTCAACCTAAGTCACATAGTCGACTCACAAACAGGTGAACTGTATATGTGAGGGAACCGGAAAACATGATGTTTACATTACCTTCTTGAACAATCCTAAAAATAAGTCTTTATTGATAGCTATTTTAGAACAATAATCAATGAGTTTGCAGTCGCCGCGGGGTCACGTGGGGTAGTGTGTCTGGGTCCACTCAGTGGACTTTCCCACTGCAATACGCATGACCGAGGACGCTAAGGTGACTTTCTGCGACACGCACGCGTGTAGTTCTGATCCCGCGCACATGCATTGAATGCGATCTAATGCATAGAAGTGCATTTTGTGGCGGGCCTAGTGGGTATACGAACGGACTCTGCCGGAAATGCCGAGCATCGGCTGAGAGGAAGATCGCTGAAGCTTTCGGTTACGATTGGATAGCG
>SNQN01008850.1:0-27566 GCA_008642245.1 Bassia scoparia | reverse complement strand
AAAGTCTGAGTATCATTAATACTTTGAAAGCATGAATAGGCCGTATCCACCACTAAATAGGAATTGAATTTGATAAATTACTTATTTTACTTGAAATTTTAACAAAATCTCTATTATAAGGTAAGGGGGAGGAAGATGGTGTCCCCCTTCAAAATACAATTATACCCTTAATGAAAATTAAATGTCCCTTTTATAAAAATTAAAATTAAATTAAATAAAGGTCCATTGCCATATTAAATACAATTTTCTAATTCTTGCCATACATATTGAAATGGAAAAAGATTTTGAATTTCAATTAAATGTTCCAATAAAGTTTAAATATTGTTTTATACGGAGTACTACTGCTACTAGACATATTTGAATGAATGTGCCCATGAAATGAAGTACAAATTATTTTGACAATGTAACTTAATTAATAGAGGGAAAACGAAAAAAAATATAACTGAATATTTACAATACTTAATATTTTAACCTAAACTATAAGTGATTATTTCATTAGTATCGTTACTCTCTATATGTTAGATCAAACTTTTTCTACTTTATCAAAACTATACATAATTTTTTTCAACTTATTAAGCACAAGTTGTCCTCGTTTTATACATCTTCTTTAATATAGATTTGAAAATTTTTTATTTACAAAACATAAACTATAAAACACAACTAGATTAAGAATTAATGAACAAATAAAATTAAATTAGTACTAATGTTTTGTAACACGAACAAATAACGAATTGATGTTTACAAATACGTATATTTAGACATACATCATAGCGTGCAAAAAAATACTAGTTTCTTTAAAATGACGCTCGGTTATTCAACTGATTGAATTAGTAAACTAACTTATTTAGTAACTTATTGAAATAGCTGGACAAGAAACAGAACCTATGTGTGCCATAAATTTCGTGTGTTTTATTACTTGCATCAATTATTGAATGAGTTCAATTTAGTATGGTTTGACCTTTTTTGGAGGGGCAAAACCGCAAAAACTATATGCACTCCGGTAGGACAATATTAATTAAAAAAAGTTCAAATAAAATATGTTAATTAGGATTCGTCAAGTGTAGTTTATCAATATTAACTTTTATACTTTTCAAAAATAATTTAATTATTTGAGTTATTAACGGTCAAAGGTTATCGTGAGACTGAAAAAATTGATTAAATTACTTAGAAATAGTAGCGCACATCAATACTATAGACAAAAGGTCCAAACTTGAAAAACCGAAATGCACATGCTAAAAACGGGATCAATACATTATACGAATAGATAAGTATAAATAAGTTTGAAGAGAATAAAGCCGGACCGGAGTATCAACGAAGAGAGCCACTGAATTAATTGAGTGGGCTTCATGGAAACACCTACCCAAACTTTGACGAAGATTACTCCAGGGAGAACCACCAACATCATGCCACCAACTCCAATGTCTTATGTTATTATTCTACTAATAATTCATGTGGACGTGGGTATTGCAAAACATAGCTTTAATCTCTTACCTACTTCATCCACTTAACATACCACGCTCATGCACTATATATATTCCTCTACATAATCTCATTTTCTCAGTCAACTAAAACGTCAACACTAGAGAAATTTTTAAAAACAACGCGACGTAATACAACTCTTTCCTTTACATACCATAACTTAATTTAACCACTTCCTAAATGTACGATCATGTCTCTAATGGCACAAGGACACCACTCCCCTAGGTTTAAACGTACACGGGGAAACCCGAGCTCGGTGCCCGAGAAGCCCACCCCCCTAGAGCAAAGCCCCCTCTCGGACATCGATGACCAAGAGGGTCTTGTTCCAGATGCCGGCCAGTCAATGTCTTCTACCGGGCCCACCCCTCCATGGAGGGCAAGACCCGGTTTAAGTCTGTTTAAAGACGCGATGGGCTAAGGCACTCGTGCTTTTACCCTTTATGCTTGCCGGCTCGTGGAGGGGCCAACAGGGGAAAGCCTATTGCTTGATTGCACGCGGTGAAGGCGTGGCCCTGCGTCGAGGCTGAGGCCATGTTTCCCACTCGAGGATTTCGGGGTGAGATTCATCCTCCATTTCCCCTAGAGGAGTTTGTGTACGAGCATCCTGGCACTGATGGAATGCTTGCACTCCTTTGCTCATTGTTCAGTACTTGTTCATTATATTCCTACTCTGTATGACTATTTACGTTCATCTAACTTTTTTACAACTTCCTAGTATTTTAATATGCTGTTATATGTGTTCTCATTAGAATTATCGTGATCATAGTTCACATAATATGATTATACTAGTTACACAAGAAATACAATCTTTTTAACGTAATGAAAAGGACTTTAAGTCTAAAGGTTCGTCTTAGATCATATTTTCAACTATTTAATTTGATGAACACTATGAGTGTTACACAATACAAATTAAAGAATGTATAGATGTTTCAAGATGTCGGAACGCTCAACCATTAATGTAATAGATTAAGAAGCATTCGATCAAGCACACAATTTGATACTTGTAAAGTTGTAAATGCGAATAATGGAGCAAAATGAGATTCATTTATTGTATATTAAAAGAAACAATCCGTCCTTTAAAAAAGGATTCTACATTACATAAATTAAATCTTAAAAATTGATTATATTGGAGGAACGTTTGATGGTGGAGTTCCCTCCACCTACCCTACCACTTTATAGGGTATGCGAGTTGCCTAGCTTAGATATTTAAGCTCTAGCACAAGTTTCTTTTCAAATATTTTAGAAAGACAAAGCTAACAGCGATCCAGTGGCATTAGATATAAGATAACTAAAAATAGAAATATTAAATGAATATGACATTAATACACCATGACGTGTGAATTGGGACATGCATTTCAAGTTTAATGCAATTTTAGGAAATATATTCTATACCTTATCTAACGCCCTGAAGCGTCGTTAGCAATATCGCTATTAGAATAATAACCGTTCAATCAACATAAGGTACAAAAATAAAAAAATAAAAAAAAACACTTCTATAAAAACTTTTAATTATTACAAACATTGAACTAGTGTATTAAAAGCTAAGACAAGAATCTTAATCAACTAATTGACAAACGTCAAATTGCGACTTCTGTGCGTATGTAATTGTTAATCTTAGGTGGTCTACTTAATTAATTAAATGATATTTTTTTTAACAAGTAATTTTCATTGACGCAGTTTGTAAAAACTTACTTGTTTTTTTTATGTTAAAATTTTGATAGGTTAACACGTCTCATATTGGTGGTTCATTAGTGACCCTTCGATGCAAACCATGCCCATCAAAAGCGACGGCACGGCATTATGCAACTAATGAACTTCGGTGGGGGAGATGGCCAAGCTTCGCGAGCCCCCACGTTCCCCCCAGTGTGGACCCTTGTGAGCGACTTCTCGGAAAGACTCACCAAAGTCAACTTCCCCCACCCCGAGTACGACCAACACGATGACATCGATCACCACGCAAATGATTGAGGCGAACTATTCCAACAATCCTTCCTCTTCTGGCCCACCGAGCTCGCTGCCCTACGCCGCCCACGTCCCCCCAACATCAAGCAATTTCTCCACGTTCGAATCCTTAGCGTCGTCGCTGTGGAGGTGTTCGTACCATCCGCGCTAGGGCTTGACCCTAGCGAGAATGTAGTTGCTCTTCGCGGTTAACGCGAGGAACCAAAATTATCCCCGCTTGCAAAAGGGTACTACGGAAATGCATGTGCATTCCCTGCAATTTGCGCCAAAGGCGGGTGACATTGTCAAAAAAACAAGTAGGCTACATTACTAGAATTAATTAGGAATGCCACAAATGCGAATGAACGAGGACTACATGAAGTCAATCATGGACCTAATGGTCACAAAGATAGGCCACACTTTCACCACGCACCGTCACCTACGTCGTGGTCGATTCTTGACACTTAAGGGTTCGCAACGTGGATTTACGGGTGGGGGAAAGCCCGTTTCGGAGGACCGCTAGCAACGGCTCGGTTCCCCGATGCGAGGCTTCTTTATTTCCTTCAAGAACAAGAAAGGGGAGACAATGATCATGGGTCCCTATTTCGTTAGCTCCAAAACGTAATGGAAAGTTTTGTCGAGGAATTGCAAGAGATGCTCAAAGTTCAACCCTAAGCATATTATTAGCATATTGGCTTTGTTACTAATAATATATGACCCACCTTGTGTTTAAGTTTTTTGCAACAGTGGAATAGGTAAAGAATGTAATTTGTGCTTTGATTTGTTTTTGTCTTTGTAAATTAGTTGTAATTCATCATATCAAATAGTCAATATTATGAAAATGTCCATATTTCCTTTCAATACATTTATATATTAAAGGATCAATCCAATTGAAACTTTTGACCTTTATTGCACCAATTTTTTTCTTATGGTTATTACTTTTCGTTTCTAATTAATCTTTGAATGAAAATTTAGGTGCATACGGCCAATTATGACGCTGCATTGACTCGTCTAATAGAAGCTAAATAAATACGGCAAGTAATATTATGAAGAACTGATAAATCTCGAAAAATTTATAGTACAAGATAAGGAGTCAATATCAACCATTATATTTAGAAATGATGTCTATATGTTTCTAAAAATGCATTGAATAGGTCGATCTTGCCACCTATCCCATGATTGTTTGAAATTAACATTTCCTCAAAGATTGGGATTTGTTAACCCAATGCATCAATGAATAATGTACCTTGTAGAATTGTATATTGTTACTGTATATGACTTGTTATTGTGTAACATAACATACACTTATATTCAGTGTTTTCATTCGAATTGCGAGGTGTAGAAGATATGTTTACTTGGAATTAAATTATTTTATTTTAGCTGGTGATGTTTCATTTTTTAACTTTTATATTCATGTTACAAAAAGATATGGGTAGCTACTTTGGATGTTAGAGATATTTTAATTCATGCATTGCACCAAACGCCGGGGAATAAGTATAGTGGGGAATTTGGATAACATGATGTTGACGTGGTGAATTCAGATGTCTAGGCATATCACTGTTGAGATCTGTGTATATGTTTGATGTCCATACATGCATGCATATTGATTTATTTCAGTTATTTATGTTCTAATTTTCTATAAAACAAAAAAAATAAAGCGTAGACATCAAAATCATCCCATCACAACCCACCACTGTCGGGATGTGTTGTGTCTATCAAGTTCCAGCCAACCCCAATACACTGGTTTTATAATAAGAAATTATTTGGAACTCCACCACCCACGCAAAAGGACAACTCAATGATGTAGGTGATATCAAAGAACACCAACATCAAACAATATCTTCATATCATTCATATATGTGGAGAAATGAATAATGTGTTCATTATAGTGTATGCTCATCTTTGTTAGAGGTGGTAGAGAGAGCATTTGGCAAAGAACACGAACAAAAAGGTGGCATCAATATAGGGCATTAGGCTACAAATAAGACAGGAGATGAGACAACCAATTTCAAAACGTGTATTAATTAAGATTTGGATTTAAAGTGCTTAAAAGATACACAAAATGTCATATGGACAATTGCTATTCAAGGAAGTATTCTCCGGATTGAGTAGGGATATGATAACTGATACCACCACCACATGTACTCAATTTCTACTCTTTTTAGTTAATACTACAGTTTTTAAAAAAAAAAATAGATAAAAAAGTGTTCATATTCCAATAGTTTTTATTAAGAATTGTCTGTCAAAATGTTGGAGTTTAAGTCCATTTGACGTAGTTTCCCCCACATATTATTGAAGGCCGAGTGTAATGAAAGAGTAATGTGATCTAACGTTAAGGGTACTCTTTGTAATCATATAAATTATAATTTGTAATCTTTTTGTCTATATATATATAATTATATATAATGTCAAGACTCGTCTATTTAGAGTAAGTCATACAATTATTCACACACGTCATCCCATAATTGGCATAATGGTGTAGTTTTATAAATGTTTCTGAAATCTATTTGTTGCAATATAGCATATATCATCAGTGGTGCTTACATTTGGTCGATCTGTTCTGTTCAACTTATTTTCAGAAAAAAAATAAGTTTACATTAAAAAAAATTCAGATAAGAAAAAATAAGGTTTAGATAAGTAAAATAAGGTGAACATGTTGTTTTTGTTGATTTTTAACAAATTTACAAAATATTTTAATGGTGATCTAGATATATTTAAAATGATGTTGCTTATATAGCCCTTGAAATCCATTAATCTATAATGTCTGATATACCACTAGTCCACTGGTGATTAGAGCATGTTTAGCAAATATCAATGGTGGTCCAGCAGCCCTACCCAATGCAGATCGATCACCCATAGCACAAAAAGAGGAGATTAAAACTCCAACAAAAAAAAAAACAAAGTATCCTTTTTAATTATCACCTAAAATTTTTTAATCACCTTTTAATAACGGTGTAATTTTCTCCCCATTCGTTTCAATTTTCAATAACCATTACTTTTATAGATTTGGACCAATCAAGTACTCATAAAAGTTAATTATTGGGACCTATGAAATAAATTTTTACAAATTTTTATGATTTAAGAAGTGACTTGAGTGACTTTAAGAGTTGAAATTTCTTCATATAAATTTTCATTTGTTCATGATATATTAAAAATATTTTTCTACACTTTACTCCAGCTTTCTACAATATACCCTCAAGTTTTTACTCATCTACTAGATATGCCCCCGAGCCAAAGGCTCGATTTGTAAATGAATTATAAATTACTTTTATATAAATCGAAACTTTGATCTATTTTAAAAAATGTATTATCCAAAGTAGGTTTGCTTCTGATTATATTTTTAATAGTATAGTTTGATTTTGATAATTTTTTTAAATAATATGCATCAATTAGTAAATTATACTTTATTTTATTTTCAAACACGCATTAATAATCTATATTCATTAATTATTTTTTTATATTTTTTATACAATCATTAATTTGAAGGAGCTACTTGGAGCAAAAAAATAGAAGGGTGGAATTCTTATAATCATTACTAGGATTGCCCCGTGCGATGCACGATTATATAATTGTTTTTAAAAAACAAAAAAATTGAAAGGAAACATTACAATTACAACCAAATATAAAGTTTGTAAGTTTATATTTGCATTGACGTAAAACATTATGACTTGGGGATTAGGATGTGGTTATAAGTGCAGGATGAATTCACGATCAAAGCTCGGTTATAAAATAAATTTTAAATCATTGAAATTAAAACTTGATTTTAAAAAATAAAAGTATCAAAATTAAGAGTTAAACCTTAATTTCCAAAGAACATTAATTAACTTATAATCTTATTAATATTTTTTTTTCATTTTTTTATTTAATCATTAAATAAGGATTGGGAGGAAAAAAAAGTGGGATTTCTTAGTATTATTATATAGACTATTATATAGATAGATTGTATATTTTAAATTATACAATCTATATAATATTAATTTTAAAAAAAATAAAAAAATATAGAAAAATATTTAAAAAACCCACACAATTATCCTCCTTTAGAGATGGCAGGACGGTAAAGGACCCATGCCCGGATCCGAGGATCCAGAATTTGATTTTTAAACAGATCTGGAATGCCTAAAAATTAGGACTCTGATGAATCCGCGGTGTAGGATTTGATCTACTATTAAAAAACGGATCTGACTGAGATTCTTGTGCTCTAGGACTCTTACCAGATCCGTTATCCATTTTAAAATAATATATAAATATGTTGGTAATAGTAAAATATTGCTGAATAATGTACTAATCATTGTATTTGATAGTTTAACCAAAACTAATTATACTTAAATTCCAAGTATAGTTGTTTTTGAAACTTTTTTTTCTTGTACTTTTAAATCTTTTAATAATGTATGATTGCTTGTAAAACACACGAATAATGAGAGACGTGAGAAAATATGATATTGGATTAGGCTTTTTATCAAAAACTTGGTTCAATATTGTTGTTTATTTTTCAGTTTGAAGCTAAAAAAATTAAAAAGTATCCATTTAGGACCCGAATCCGTACGATCCATTACGATCTGGATCCGGGTCCTAAGAATTAGAACCCTGAATGGACGATCCAGGAGGATCTGGAGATCCTAAAGACTCTACCGATCTGGTCCGATCCATTGCCATCCACTACTCCTCCATCCACTACTTCCCACGCGCCACTAGCTCTTCCCGCCACCCACATTGGACACCACCCACCGACCCAATCCTTACAACCACCACCTACTCCCACGCCATCACTAGCTCTTCCAAGCAGCCACCCACCATTAATGTTCGACCACCTGACCAATACCCCCCAGCCACCCACCTACTCCCAACTCCACCACTCTCCCAACACCTACACCCACCAAATGCTAAACGCCCCTGCTAATCAATGTCCACTCCTCCCAGCCACCCATCATTTCTTACCACCACGAATTCAACCACGATATTCTCTCAATCATCACGACCAAAGTCGCACCAATAAATTTGTCCGGCCACCTAGACCAAAATTCGCCAAGCCACCCACCAAAATCGTGTTCGAATTTAATCACAATTGGTTAGCATTTGTTTTGTGAATCGTGTTTGAATTGCAATCCACGATCCGAAATGCAACTAAACTATGCCCAACAGAATCACAATCAATGTGTGGGGTTGTCAATTGGGCTGGGGTTCGTTTGGGTGGTCAAATGAGGGGAGTGGTTGGTTGGAGTGGTGTATTGGAGGGAGGAGGTTGCGATTGGTTGGTGAGTGTTGAAGTTGGTGGGATCTGGTGGTGGCATGGTGGGTGGCATGGTTGTTAGGATGTTGATGGGCAGGTGCCGGTGGTGGAGTGGGCTGCGTGTTAGGGTTGCTTGGAGTGGGGCGGTTATTTTAATTTGGGAAAAAAATCATGGTTTAAGCTCAAATTCAAGTTTGTAACACATAGAAGGTACTAAAATTAAGGGGTACAATGAGGAAGCAAAAAAACGTTGGGGTATATTGTTATAGAAAACGAAAAATTAGAGGGATTATAGTGTCGAAAAACCAAACAATTATTAATTTTATAAAATTATCTCTCTCTAATTACTTAAGTAGAATAATTAAAATTTTATTCATTTTATTATAGTGTGTTCTAATACCTCTAATAGATTGAGAACACCTCGAAGTTGCTCAATCATTTTTTTTTTTATTCTGACCTATATTCCAATTTAATGGAGTCATCATATTCTTTTTACCATAAGTCCTTTTTATTTCAAGCTATATTTTTATATATAAAATAAATGACCCTAAAAAATGACCCTTATCTGTTTTTCATAAAGAGCATTAGATAGTTGAAAATATTGGGTGGTATTAATTAAATTTTAATTGGGAAAGTTTCTAGCACATATGAATATGGGCAATGCAACGGTGAGCGACTCCATAAGAGATAGGACCTTTCAAATCAAAGGCTCTCAAATTCAATAATTAATTATAATTCAAAAGATATTTTGGCTGGAACTATGATCACAAAATGAAGTCGGCATTTGGCCTTAATAATACAAATAAAGGCCAAGTATTTTGGAGTATATTTAACCAAAAAAAAGTGTTTAACTTTTCGAATTAGAATAAAAACACTTGAGTTAATATATTGATTCAAAAATTGTAGTTTTGAGTAACGGGGATTAGTGTTAGAATGCTACTTTTTTTCTAAACGACTATTAGGAATAACGTTTTAGCTTTTAGCGATTTTAAGCACGATTTAAAAAGCATATATTGGTAATGATGTGTTCTTCTACTAACAAAATATAACCCGCTACTTGTTGCCAAACACTCATATTGATAGATTTAGTTTCATTCGCTATCGCCTATTATAAGCTTTCAACCATTTTTACTATTTACCACTAAAAGTTACTTCAGCACTAATTCACCGAACACCTCCTGAACTCCTCTCAAGTATAAATAGTTCCGGACTCTGACATCATTAATGGGTCAGGACACATAATTAGGCTTAGGAATATACTCCACGGAGACAATCTTAAAGCCGGCATCCTAACTTATAACAATGGTTTAGTCATGAGACCACGCTCCATCATTAGCACATATATTGTTATATACTCCGTAGATAGATTCTTCTATTAAATCTTACTATACATATATAGATGAGACTAAATGAAATTACGATACTGCTAACAAGCGTCTCCGACGTTAGTTAAGTATCAAAATTATATTTACTAAATTGGTTAACAATATTGAATGCCATTGTAAGAATCACGTATCAATCATGTAATAAAATCTTTATTGTTAATTTAAATTTTCAACTTTTAAATATTTTATCTACGTCATTAAAAGCTCGTTAGCTTTGCATATAAGATAATTAAGAACGCACGAAGTAATGCTTTGTTCATCATGACAAGTGAGTTTGGACAAAAATGGACACTTGACTAATTTGACACTTTTTTGTTTTTTTTTTTTTTGACGATTGACTAATGACACTTTGATATAGTGAAGTGAGGTGGGGAGAAAAACTAAGAAGATAATGATTCAAGGCTAAGATCGAATATAATGATATGATTAACTATAAGATACATTACTTGTTTTTATTCTCCTTTAACAAATTAGACGTGTTTAGTTTGAGAAGTGAAAAAAAAAAATCAGCAATAAAAGTCCATTTTCAATGTGCAGGACGTTGACGTAACCACATACAACACATACATGTGCCTTAATTGCCGTCAATACATTACTTCCACCAACTCCCCCCACGACTTTAGTTTTCCTCACCAACTTTAATTTCATCTGTATCAATTTTTATTAGTACTTGTTTAGTGATAGTTGTATTTGAATTGAATGACATATCATTAGAGTTAATCATAGATGTACCATAGCATATTCGTGGACAATACAAAAATATTTGAAAAGTTGAACTACAACAATGTTAATTTATATTCAACGTTAAAATTATCTCTATAATATTAAGCCAAGGTGGGACTATGTTTCCCCCCTATGAAATACCTTATTTACCCCTAACTTAGCTTTTTAACACAAAAATCATTTATTAAAATTTTAAACTCCTCCCTATTTTATAAATATTCATGAAATTATCTATTCATCAAACCTTGAGTTGATTCATCAAATTTAAAATTAATATTCAAATTAGTTTTAAAATGGAAGTCTCTTAATTAATTCAATTGGCTCAATCAACGTTATCAATTCATTGTTTTAATTTTCTAAATAAAAATTCAAATTAAAAATTTCCCTACATTAATCACAATTAAACATCCCAATCAATCAATACATTACATCCCTAAATACAATAAGTCAATCACATAATAATTCCTTTTTTTTATTGTATGATATGTCCAATTATGTCAATCAACTATTACATATAACAATATAAAAAATTATTTTTCATTATTAATCACAGAAATTTCTTGATGATATAAAACTTATGGCCTATCGGTGTCTTTCTTCGCTTATTTTACCAACAAACAATTCCTCTCTTTTTTCTTCTGTTTCTAATGTATCCTATTTGTGGTCTATGTATTCGTTTATGTTTTTATTTTTTCAATTTCTCGAATATTATTGTTATAAGTTTTAGAAATATTGTTTATAATTTGTTCACAATTTATTTTGTTATTTTTAATTTATTGTCTACTTCAATTTTCTCCTTCCCCCATTCAATTTACGTTATTAAAATTATGATTTGTGTCATTATTGTCATAGTGATGTTTATTTATATTTCGTATTTTAATAAGTACTTAATCAACATTATGTTTTTAATGATTAAATTTAGTGTCTAGTAAAAAAACAAAAAACCAATGCACGCATCAGCGCGCGTGCCAAATTAGACTATTATTTCTAATA
The DNA here is from genome assembly GCA_008642245.1 of Bassia scoparia. Lineage (NCBI taxonomy): Eukaryota > Viridiplantae > Streptophyta > Magnoliopsida > Caryophyllales > Amaranthaceae > Bassia > Bassia scoparia. The sequence goes on along the minus strand of SNQN01008850.1, from coordinate 15,818 downwards.
ACCCCCAAGGCTTTTTCTTGCTTCATGAAGAAGTTTGACATTTATCCCGATTTTTATTATTGAGCAAAAAACAATTACAAAACAAATTATTGTACTTTCCCGCTACAATTTAAAATGACAAATATAAATTATATCATTGCACGCTGCGGCGTAAAAAACTTAGTTTCTTATTAAGAAATGAGATGGAGAAAGAGATTCGAGCTCTGACTATGTGTCACGTTAATGGCAAGACCCATGTTATTGGAAATGATCTCAAGCAAAAAGCTTAACTAATAACGAGGTTGACAGATATATGTTACTCTTCTATTCGAAAGTTTTCCCCAATTTATGACATTTTTACTTTTTACATTAGATGAAATCCTCTAAATTATTCACCATTTTTTTTAAAAAAAAGCATAGTCATGTTGATCTTGTTTGATTCATCTAAATGATAATTAAAATTTACTAATTAGAATCTGTAAAATAAGCTATTGATCATATAAGAAAGTTTATCCAATGTGCAAAAGTGAGAAAAAACTTTTGGAATGGATGGAGTGTATACTCTATCGTAAAGGTTTGTCTTGACATCATACTGCTACTCATTTGTGCTTACATATCTAGAGATATTTTTTGAAAAGTTTTATGTCAATAGAGGTGATCACGAAATAGAGGTCAGACAAATAAAAGACATGGAGAGTATAAAACAGATGAATATCTCAATACAAATGTATTTTTAAAATTTGAGATCAGTGATTACTTGATTTTATAAAATTTAATACAACATTAACAAAGGAAAATGATGATCACAACCCTTAAAAGTAAAGGTAATGGATTAGCATAACCTTTAAAAGGTAAAAGTTGTAACATCCATAAAATCAAGCAATTTATTATATCGATTTAAGTGTGATTATGCATAAATTCATAACTTTTTACCATATTAGAAAGGTGTAACAAAATTTATACAATCCTTAAAAAAAACAAAATGTCTGACATAATCATATTAATTTGAAGTTGTAAAAACCTTATACATTAAAACCGATTAAGGCATGTTAGGTGGAATCTTTACAATCGTTACGTGTATTGCTAGGCTATGACGATTCATGACATCTCTTTCTCGATGCTGAGGAGGAGAGCTCTTGTAGGGTGGAGAGTCCGCACGAAACTTAACCATTTTGTTGGAGGTTGGTAATTAATGCAGGAGAGATGCACCATCGTTACCATTGGCCGAATAGTCCTGTCGATATGTTGTTTGACAAGGACGACAATTATTCCATGTATTATATTTAATAGTAATGAAGCTTGGGAAAATTGGCGCAGCTAGTGAGTCTGTTTAATTTAAGATGGCATCCTTTAGACACCAAATTTAGTGTCTCCGATCCGCTTTCCAGACACCCAATGATGAATAGTGACGGCCAAATAGGTGACAAGGCATGACGAATCCCGAAAACACCTGAAGCAACCTCTGAATACAAATCCAAAGCCTTAGAATCTTATCAAGGCCTTCAAACACAATGYGTAAAGCCTTAGGGTGAATCTTAAACTTCACACGACCAAAAAAAGATGGAAACCTCCAAATCAGCTCAAACAAACACATCAAAGCTTGAATCATAACATGACAAAATTGATACGGCCATGACTACCTTTGCAAAAACTTTAAAACAGGGTATTACAAGCCCTCATTGGAGTTTCACACCTCTCAAATGTGTCTAAACAAGCAACAACACTTCCACTCGCCCGGAAATCAAAAWTTCCAAAAAATTGAGAATCTAAGAATCAAGACGTTCAACATAGGCTTGTGCATCTCTAAAAGCTTCGCAAGAATATATGACACACCCACATTGGTATCACATATAAGCCGTTGGTAATGAAAAACCTAGCATCCCTAAAAAAGGGTTTCAATTGGGAAACGTGCCAAGAATGAAAATAATCACAAGATGTCTTCTCTTTGGGAGTGTGCCTATCAGAAAGAGAATCGCAACGACATATGACACACACAAATTAAACGTCATTTACTAGGCTACCAAAGTGAAAAATTGAAGCTTAGAGGCACGAAACCCTAGCTCAATTCAAAAAGTCAAAATTTAAGTCAATGATCAAATGCCAATGAAGAACACATGAGTACGAAGCTCCCGAAATAAAGAGTCCAACTCCATTGACCTTGCGATAATTGGAGTTGTCGGGAAAAATTTATGATCTAATAAAGTAAACCGAGCAATGAGGCASTGCGATGAAAAATCACAAAACAGATAAAAGTGAGGTTCCTTGAGCCACAAGTACATTACTTRGGCCCCCAAGGAGTCCCAAAACCAATTTTATGTAAGCCTAAGATGACAACACAATCATAAAGTAAACATGAGTTGGCAAAAGTCGACGGAAAATGGTAGGGTGACACATGGTAAGAAAGGGCGTGCATCACTGGTTGCCTTGGTCCCCAAGGCTCGTTGCCAATAAAAACCCCTTCAACCCAGCCATTTGCAACATGTTAAAAGTGGGGGTAAACACTTTCTAGAGAGAATTCTAGTGAGAGAAAATGTGAAAACAAAGGATTCAAGGTCCTTTAAAAGCACTTGAGTGAATCTTCAACCATATTCCACTACCTTTCAACCCAAATTCAATCATATTCAACTTACCTTACTAGCTTCAATCCAAATTCCATTCACAAAACAAACCAAAAACAAGTTGTCAATAGCTTTTTAGAATCAAAACACATATTCTTCAAGAACCACTTGAAATATTCTTCAAAAAAACTTTGAATATCTACAAATTTCTTGATTTTCTCATCAAAACATCTTTTCGATAAAAAAAAAAAAAACAATCCAAAAACAAAACTCTTTAACTTCTTAAGATACAAACAAGCACTCCTTTTCTCAGAAAAGTTTCGAGAACCTTCTTATGCTCTATTCGAATGTTTATCTTCGAAGTTTATTCTCCGGGTTCTAACCCAAAATCGTCAAAAACATTCTTTTCAATCCATTTAAACTGAGGTTTCAAGAACCTTTCAAGTTTCATCCAAATTTCAAAAAAAATCCATTAGCACCTTGAAAATTAACTTTCTTAAACAAGTTTCAAGGTAATAACAAAGCAAACTAGAAGGAACCAAAAAGTGTCCAAGGCGACTCGAAGCGCCCTAGGCACATTGTATTCTCTTTCACGCAAATTGAGGGTCTGAAACCCAAATCTACCGCCTTTCGGGGATAGAGTAGCTTTCAAATGAATTTGATTTATTCTGATGATTCCGTGAAATAACCAACTTTATATCACGGATAGGAATTCAAACTCTAGCTTACAAAAAAAGTTCTTTCCATAACCTGTTTTATTCGAATCGATTTTCAAAAATCAAAATGTTTTCAAAAGAATTTCTCTCGATTCTTGCACATTTGCACTTAATTATTTTATTAAGTGTTAATTGCTTTCAATAATTAAAATTATGTCAACTATCAAGATGATCACCCCCTAAACTATGTGCATTACCAATAAAGTCACATTTAAAACAAAACAATGCAATGCTACTAAATGAAAAACCAAAAAGTCGATGAGTTCATGATCAAGGTTTGTCCTCCAATTACTGTCAGTATATGGTGAAGGTTGTGGCCTTGTTTGAGAAGTGTGTTGTCGAGTGCTAGGTGGGTTCTGCTCCAGTAGGGTGAAAGGTGAATGTCGATGAGTTGTGATGTTAGTGTCAACTAGAAAAACACGCACGGCGACCGAAATTAGCGACCGATATTTTGTCGTCGCTATAGCGACCGTTAGCGACCGAAAATTCGGTCGCAGAATTTAGCGACCGACAAATCGGTCGCTAGGAATGTTTTAGCGACCGACTCGGTCGCTAAAGAATATCATTGGCGGTTGAAGCGTTTTTCCCTGAAAAATTTTAGCGACCGATTCGTCGGTCGCTAAATTTTTCAGAAAAAAAACAGTAAAATTAAACCCCAATTGCACTTCTCGTTCCTTCACAAAAATCAACCCAACTCGACATTATCCTATTTCACTTCACAAAATCAAAACCCCAACCCTCTCTCTTCCCCTCACTTCCCTCTCACTTCCCTCGGACTTCCCCGCCGGCGACAAGGAGGTCACCCACCGGCGCCTCCCTTTCTCCCTCTCCTTTTCTCGCTCTTTCTCTCTCTCTTCGTTCTCCCTCTTCTCCTTCGTTCTCCCTCTCTCCTTCGTTCTCTCTCTCTCCTGCGGCGCGGCACAGAACCGCCACCACTACTACCACGCAGCAGCGAGCAGAGCGGCAGCAGCGAGCAGCCCTCGGCCTCCCCTGCGTCCCTCTCTTTTTCCTCTTTCTCTCTCTCCTTCGTTCTCCTCTCTCTCCTTCGACTGGCAGTGGAAGCAAGGCTGCACCACCACTGCCACCTGAAGCGGCGGCGCAAGGCACAGCCGCAGCACCCGCGTCCCTTCCTTCTCTCTCCTCTTCCCTTTGTTCATTTTTGCCAATTGTTAAGCTAAGGTATAAACCCTAAACCTCCAAATTAATTTATTCAATTTTATTTGTATGAATTTGCATAAATATTATGTTTTAATCATTTTGTGGGTGTTCATTCATTTAATTTACGTTTGTGGCTTCATACATGCGTTTGTGGGTTCATTCATTTTAATTAATTTGAATGCCCTCCTAATTACGTTATACTAATATGATTGTTCATTTATATTTATAACAAGTAGTTATAAATTGCACATATTATTATGCTGTTTATGTAAAGATCTAGTAAGTGGTACTAAAATAATACTAATAAGATTGAATTGTTCTATGATAGAAAGTTTATGGGGTCTTGCATATAGATGTAAACAAATAAAAAGACATTCTTTAATTTGCCTTAATGTTTTGACTTTTGATAGCTATATATTCAAATGAAAAAAATCCAAATTTATAAGTATATAGAAACAGTAAAAAAGGAATATATTTAGCATCTGAAAAATCAACTAACCACGACGAGGAAATTATCTACTACTCCGTATGTAAATATGTTTAAGAAATATGCATGCACAAACAATTGTGAACTTGTCATGGAAATTAAGGAATATAAATGAATATCCAAAAGATCCTTGTCTTCATAATTATTAATCTTTTAGCTAGGTTGATTTTAAATCTTTAAGGGCAACTTAAAGAAGCTAAGCACAATAGTTTAGGTAGAGTAATTCTTTTGAGCTGAAATCAACCTTAACTAAACAATATGGACCTAAACTGAACTAAATGGATCTAATGAACTAAACCGACCTTATCATGCTAGCGTCAAGCTTAAAGCGGTGGAATTGAGTATGTCAAAGTTGCAAATTAGTTATGCTTTTGATTGTAAAAGTTATGAATTTCTCTAAATTTTGGTTTACAAATCTATTTTTTGTAGATGTCGTATGACTATTATTTAATGAAATATTTTTAGCGTGAATTTAGGTATAGTGACATTTTGGCCTCTTCTAAATTCCCCATGTATATACCAAAAAAAAATTGAAATCACAATCACAAATATAAAATAAAGCACATAGGTATTACATAGGCCCCATCAAAATTCATGAGTATGAATTTTAATCAAATCACAAAATTAGAAAGCTCGTATTATAAATCAAATATGAGAATGTTAAAATATTATCAAAAATATGAAGTTGGAGAGAATTAAAAACAAAAAGAATTATATGGAAAGATATAATTTGTGTTGGTGTTTTCATTTATGTAAATTAAAAGGAATAAATTTATTAAGTGTGAAGGGCAACATTAAGTTTTCAATTTTCACTTGTAATGCTATCTAATTATTAGTTTTTAAGTTATGAAATGTAATGTATGTTTTTGATTGAATTTGATTATTAGCATTTTTGAGTTCTAATTCTTAATAGAATGTTCAATTTTTTAATTTTTTTGTAATGGTTAGAATTAATAGGCTTTACCGAAATGAAAAGCGAAGGAGCGTGAGTGGAGCTACAATAGAGTTGATCATAATCGCATACTTAGGAATGAGTTCGTCGATGGGTGAGTGAGTTGTTTTCATTCCGCCTCAGCAACACCCCGAGCTCGATTCGAGGACAAAATAAGATGTCCGTGTGCTAAGTGTAGAAACTGGAATCTTTGATAAAGAAACCGTATAAAGTACATTTGTTTAAGAAGGATTCATTGACGAACTACTATGAATGGTTATGTCACGGTCGTGAAAGGGCGATACCTCGTCTCCCGCTGACCGAATCCTTACCGGGAAATGGTTGTCGATGCTTTTTGGGAATGGGACCAATCATTCCGTGAGGAGGCGTTCGGCGATGAAGTAACCAAATGCGGAAGCCAAATGTTCTTTGAGATGCTCAAAGCAGTCTGAGCAACCGTTGTATGATGGGAACAGCATCTCGGTGTTGGAGATGGCTTCTAGAATTATCATTTGAAGTCTGAGTACAACTTGCCACATAGTGTGTAGATGGTTTTGGGTCATTGTTGAGTGATGCGCTTCCAACGAACCAAAAAACTAAGTGTAACACCTACTACGACACAAGAAGGTACTTCAGGGATAGAGCTTCTCACGAGAAGATACACGCATGCCCTAATGGATGTAATGCTTTATTGGAAGACGATGCGAGCTTGATAAGTGTCGTCACTGCGGGTCGAATCGGTACAAGAATACTTCGAATGACAAGCTGGTGCCCGTAACGCTTTCTGGTGTACTTCCAATAACACACGATTGCAAAGGATGTTTGCCACCAAAACATTGCTGAGTCGATACATGCATTCTGAACATAGGGAGTTGAAGGGATTTGCTGATTCGGCACAACTTAGACGTATGCATATTGAGAGAACTTCTTTCGAGCAGCTCATCAACACCGTCATGGACGTGAAGAGACGAAACGTCTGACACTGTGAGTGCGAAAAAGACATGAAGCGTTTTTGTAGGCGCGAGAGTTAGAGCTCATTGATGATGGTAAGGGTAATGAGTTGATGCCTAAGGCACCTTGTGCACTTGACAAGGCAGACAGAAGAAGGTGTTATGTGAATGGGTTTCAGAAAATTGAGTTTCCTGACGGGTATGCTCGAACTTGAGCCGGTGTGTTGTAAAAAAAAAAATAGGCTTCATGGTGAATAGAGTCACGATTCGTTCACTGATATTTATTGGGAAGCGGTTGTTGCCTGTTTGCCTAAGAGAGTGCTTCCCCTTCATATTTGGAAGGCCAATAACGAAATTTAGCCAGATTCTTCCGTGACTTGTGTGCTCCCAGCTATCACGTTGATCCTGTGAGATCGCGGGCGCTACAGACAACACATTGCTGAGATCTTATGCAAGTTAAAAATTTCATTTAATTATTTAAAATCCTCTTCGTTTCGAATTTTTGTATCACCAACCATATGTAACAATTGTTGTTTTTTTTAAAGGGAAGAGAGAAGGAAAAAACCCACTGCTTCAGAACTATTCCTGGACACTCACTCTCAAGAAGTGTCCGGGGAGGAACCGCAACCCGTTGGACCAAGTGCAGGAGACCATGTACGCTCATTTGCTTCATTTTAACTGTATTCATATTTAGGGCGGAATTTCCGGTTATAAGCCGATGGAGTACAATAGGATTCTTTTGATATTTAGGGGAATTCCGCTTATAAGCCATGATACGAATAGGTTTTTTATGTATATGATTGCAATTTGCTTTGACTATTATGAGTGTTGGAGCTTTAAAAACTATCAATTGAACAAAATGACTTGTCGTGTTAGACGTGTGTAACCCAAGCACTTAGAAAGCCAAGAATAATTTAAGACATGATGAAGCTTTAAAAATAACTAGCAATAGTTGCGTTTGTTAGAAAATTTTGGCTCGTGAAAACAAAATGGCCAAAATGGCCCTGTTCACGCCCCAAAATTGAATTGTTCGGTTCTAGACGTGTGTAACCACACTTAGAAAGCCTAAGTGAATAATTTAAGCATGATAAGCTTTAAACTAGCATAGGTTTTGCCGTTTGGTAGAATTTGGCTCGAAACCCCAAAAACATGGCCAAAAATGGGCCCTTTCACGCCCCAAAATTGAACCTTGTGTGTCTAGACAGTGTGTAACAACACCTTAGAAAGCTTAAGTGAATATTAAACTATGATGAAGCTTAAAAACTAGCAATAGGTTTCGTGTGTAGAATTTGGCTCGAAAACCCCAAAAATGGCCAAAAAAATGGCCCTTCAGCACCCAATATGGCAAACTTGCTCGTGTCTAGACGTGTGTAACAACACTTAGGAAAGTTACAGTGAATAGTTAAGAATGAATTGAAGCTTTACAAAACTAGCCAATAGGTTGCGTTTTAGAAATTTGGCTACGAAACCCCAAAAGGCCAAAATGGGCCCTTTCAGCCCCAAATTGAACTGTCGATGTCTAGACGTGTGTAACAAACACTTAGAAACCAAGTGAGATAATTTAAGACATACGATGACAGCACCTTTAAAATATACTAAGCACATAGTGGTACATGCTTTTATGAAAATCTTTGGCTCGGACAACCCCCAAAAAATGCAAACGAAATGGCCCCTTTCACGCCGCGATATCCAAATTGTAGACGACTTGCGTGTCTATAGACGTGTGTAACCAACACTTAGAAAGCCTAAGTGAGTATTATTAACATGATGAATGCTTTAAAAACACTAGCAATAAGAGTTAGCAGTTTTGACGAAAATTTTGGCGATCGAGAACCCCAAAATGGCCAAAAAACTGGCCCCTTTCACGCCCCAAAATTTGAACTTGTCGTGTCTAGGACGTTAACCAACATTAGAAAGACCTAAGTGATAATTTAAGACATGACTTGAAGCTTTAAAAACTAGCAATAGGGTTGCGTTTGTGAATTTGGCTCGAAAACCCCAAAAATGGCCAAAATGGCCCTTTCCGCCCCAAATTGAAGCTTGTCCGATGTCGAGATCGTGTGTAACCAACACTTAGAAGCCTAAGTGAATAATTTAAGACATGATGAATCTTTAAAAACTAGCAATAGTGCGTTTGTAAAATTTGGCTCGAAAACCCCAAAAAGCCAAAAATGCGCCCTTTCACGCCCTAATTGAACTTGTCGTGTCTAACGTGTGAACCAAACACTTAGAAAGCGTAGAGGTGAATAATTTAAGACATGATTGAAGCTTTAAAACTTCAATAAGGTTGGCGTTTGTAGAATTAGGCTCGAAAACCCCAAAAAATGCCAAAATGCCCTTTTCACGCCCCCAATTGAACTTGTCCGTTCTAGACGTGTGTTAACCAACACTTAGAAGCCTAAGTGAATAATTTAAACAGATGAAGCCTTTAAAAACTAGCAATAGGTTGCGTTTGGTAGAAATTTGGCTCGAAAACCCCAAAAATGGCCAAAATGCCCTTTCACGCCCCAAATTGAACTTGTCGCTGTCTAGACGTGTGTGTAACACCACTTTAGAAAGCCTAAGTGATAATTTTAAGACATATGAAGCTTAAAAAACTAGCAATGGTTGCTTTGTAGAAATTTTGGCTCGAAAAAAACCCCAAAAATGGCCAAAAATGGCCCTTCACGCCCCAAAATTGAAACTTTCGTGTCTAGACGTTGTGTAAACCAACACTTAGAAGCTTAAGTGAATAATTTAAGATGATGAAGCTTTAAAAACTCAGCAATAGGTTGCGTTGTAGAAAAATTAGGGTCGAAACCCAAAAAATGGCCAAAAATGGCCCTTTCACGCCCCAAATTGAACTGTCCGTTGTCTAGACGTGTTAACAACACTAGAAAGCTTAAGAATAATTTAGACATGATGAAGCTTTTAAAAAACTAGCAAAGTTGCGTTTGTAAAATTGGGCTCGAAAACCCCAAAAAATGGCCAAAAAATGGCCCTTCACGCCCCAAAATTGAACTTGTGTGTCTAGACGTGTTGTAACCAACACTTAAGAAAGCCTAAGTTAATATTTAAGACATTGATGATGAAGTTAAAAACTTAGCAATAGGTTGCGTTTGTAGAATTTTGGCTCGAAAACCCCAAAATGGCCAAAAATGGCCCTTCACGCCCAAATTGAACTTTCGTGTCTTAGACGTGTTTGTAACCAACACTTAGAAACTTAAGTGAATAATTTAAGACATGATGAAGCTTTAAAAAACTAGCAATAGGTTGCGTTTTGTAGCAAAAAATTAGGCTCGAAAACCCCAAAAGATGCCAAAAATGGCCCTTTTCACGCCCCAAATTGAACTTGTCGTGTCTACGTGTGAACCAACACTTAGAAAGTAGTTAAAATTTAAGACATGATGAAGCTTAAAACTAGCAATAGTTGCGTTTGTAGAAGATTTAGGCTCGAAACCCCAAAAAATGCCAAAAATGGCCCTTTCACGCCCCAAATTGAACCCTTGTCGTGTCTAGACGTGTTTAAACCAATCACTTAGAAACCTAACTGAATATTTAAGACATGATGAATCTTTAAAAACTAGCATAGGTTCGTTTGTAGAATTTGCTCAGGAAAACCCCAAAAATGCCAAAAATGGCCCTTCACGCCCCGAAATTGAACTTTGTGCTGTCTAGACGTGTTAACCAACACTTAGAAAGCCTAAGGAATAATTTAAGACATGATGAAGCTTTAAAAACTTAGCAATACGTTGCGTTTGTAGAAATTTGGCTCGAAAACCCCAAAAATGGCCAAAAAAATGCCCTTTCACGCACCACCCACATAACTTGTACTTTCGTATGCCTATAGATCGGTCCCGTGACACAACCAAACAGCGTTAGACTCCAGCTAAGGTGAAACTCAAAGTGGAAATATATGTCACAATGAAGACTTACATAAAAAACTAGCAATCATAGGTTAGCTGCACTATGTCAAGTAGCCAATATTAAGGCAATCGCGAAAAGCCCGAAAAAGGAGAAATACCGAAGGTGAAAGAATGAATGTGCATTTTCTTTCCTTCCATTTCAATATTTTCAGGCACTAATCCTCTCATACTTTTATGGCTAGGATAAGGGAGTACTTCAGAACCTTTCTGAGAATACTCCAGAACACTACGATGAGCGCTCACCACCTACATATGCATAAAATTCGCACCCGTCAGATCCCAATGATATTGTGGTTTCAAGTGATTTTGTCGCCTAGAAATGGTATATCCTCGAATGCAACCACGGTGCGCAGCATCTTTCACTTAAGGGTTCGCAGACAAAGGAACTCAATGTGTTTGAAAGCTTCTCTATCAATAGCCATCTTCATAACTTTGAAAATCCCACCAGAAGCTGCATCGCACACAGTTAGACACAGCCTTCTACAACCCATTCAGGCTAGTTCCATCCATCGGTTTCCGCTAAGATACACAAATCGTGCTGCAGGAATCTTAGCGAATAACCAGAGAATCAAAGTGACACACAGTTAGCTGATTTTAAGTCAAAGAATGGAGCCGATAAGTAAGGAACCTAATGAGCGGAATTGGGTGACATGGAGAAAGTTTTCAACAGAGGGTAGATAAATGATTTAGGCGGACAAATGTGAGCTTAAAAGCATTAGACTCGCTTTTCAGAGGCAGAGTATTGTCTGCGTCCGACCTCCCAATAGCCAAATGATGTACAGCTAAACAACTCAAGCAAACCTCCAACTACCAGAAACGCTCATTCCGAGAAACGACCGCACAGACGGTCCGTGTTAACACCGGCGCTTCTGAAAAGAACCTTCCTGATCCTAAAGACCACATACCTGTTTTAATTCCACTCATTTATGTATTTGTATTTTACTGTTGTCGTACTGATTGAATTTATTATATTTTCACATAAACGATAATTTTTAGATACATATTATTATTTGCATTAATATCTTTATCTGGTGTCGATATTTAGGATTAAATTATTATATTGAACATACTAGTATTTATCTTGTTACCTATAAAATAAATTATTGAATATTTCGAATTAGTTGTAGTATAAATATTAAGAATTTATGTTGTTTAAATTTATTTTTAGTTCTCAGCTATATATTCTGCGCGAAAAAATCGAGAATATTAATAACCAAACGCCTAATATAAGATTCAAATAGTCAAAAAAGAAAAACAGTTTTTAACCGTCAGCCGAGTCATTAGGTTTCGGCGTATCTTACTATGTTTGATAAGCATTTTTTTTAAAAATAAAATATTACAAGATTAGCTAACCACATACTCTGGATCAAGATTATGGTCAACTACACTATTTCAATTTTAAAAGCATTTCTTATTTATAGACTATAATAAATTATCTATATTTAGCGACCTGACTGAGCGGTTCTGCTAATTATCGAAACCGTATTTTGAATCTTTAATGAAATTCCTTATTCTGGTCGACATAAATTAAATGCGACCCTCCATTGGTAATTCAGATGCAAGGTCCTGTGAGTTTTGGCGTGAATTGTCCGAGTTTACCCCTCTAAATATAAGTTCATTGGTAGGTCGTTGCTTCTTTTGACTGAGAGTCGTGCTCTCCCATGCTTTGTAGTTAAAGATCCTTCAAATCGTCGCTAATTCTCTGTGGTTTCGCCTGAAGTCTATATAAGCGATTTCTCGAGTTCGTTTATTCCCATCCTTGGAAATACCTTCTATTCAGGCTTCATCCAGTAAGTCTCGGGTCGCTAATTTTGTTTAGCCAGATATCTCTACATTATAAATTTACCCACAATCAACGAATCCTACGTTACGACGTAAACAAGTCACGACGGTCAGTCCTCTGGAATGTGTCGTGTATGCGGTACCGATCAATTACCAGGGTTATTTCGGCTATCAAATGGCTTGCGAGGATTTTCGTTTGAATACATTTCCAATTTTGTGCGCACTTTTCAAGCTTTCGTTCTCCACTCGCTCTTACACCTTTACAGTGATTCCTTTTTGAAATTGAAACTTTGTTAGTTTGCTACTGTGAAATTTGAAATTTCAAGATCGTTCGTATTGGTGCCCGAAAGCGTTTTTCTTGTTGTGTAGGTGGTGTTGTTAGATGGTGTGTGTTGTATTGACGGTGTGGGTGCACAATACAAACAAACTGGGCTTACAGACGACTACTACTGATTTACAAGTAGTGGTCAGGAAATTCAAAACATTTGCTGGAGTGCATGTTAGCCTGTACAAAGTAATTAGTGTATGTGAGAAATTTATTGTCGTTTAAAGGTGCTTTGTGGTTTCATTTCTCCGTAATGTACTACTTTTTTGAGGGGGTATGTTTGGGCGATGGGGGCAAGAAGTTATGAACAGATATGTGCTCTCGACTAAATCGAGGAAGTTGCCCTATGGTCCTCTTTGTGAAACCATTAATAGAGATAGCTCCGAGCTGTTTGATCTAAATTTATTCCATGACTTTTACTTAAAAATAGAGTAGATGTACTATGGTTAAGCAAAGTTTGAATTGTCTGCTCGTCTTATGACTCCGTGGAAAAAATATATTTGACTTCATGTTCGTCACAACATACTAAATATCCACACTTTCAAATCTCAAAATTCCTTATTAAGCAACTTTTTGCTGGGAGAAAGAGAGTGAAGAGAATAGTCACAAGTGAAGTGCCAAGAAGTATGGGTACGGTCATGATAAGAAGTGAATGAAATGATGGGAAGAAAATACTTTGACGGTCACACCATAGGCAAGTATACAAAACAACTTCAACTTGGGTTGTATGACATTCAAACGATCGCTTCGAACTAACCTAAATAATTTGTGTCTGCATATTGATTGGCTACGACACAAATAACAATTAGTACGGTTGTGTCGTCAATTAACTATAACTATATAATAGAAGGGAGTGAGACAAACAAATACTTATAACAGTTGGTTGCCAAATATCACAAAATTTAGTGCACAAATCGTAACCTCGTGATCCATAGAGATTATCAAAATGTTATTAATGAATATCATCTAGTGAACCGAATTCAATATAATGTGTACTGACTAGTTGTACGAATACCGATCCTCATTGTTTAGTGTTGTTTTATGATTTGCAAATCTACCCAATTAATAAGTTGCTATCCTTTTCACCATTCCCCAATAAAAAAAAAGCTAAACAAGTACCTTGTTGAATGGAGAAAATCAATAATACATAAGTATCGCCCGCAAAACTACATGTCCTCAGATAGTGGAGGAAATCAAAGTTTTATTTGCCCATACCACTTGGAAAATTTAGCAAACTTTGGTGATCAAGAAGAATGCTCAGAAGAAACTCTCCAGAAAAATTCATGATCGCTTAGGTGAAAGACTATCAATTTCAGCGAAATATGCAAATATTGGTCAATCTTTGGTTGATAACGCTATGTGCACGATGATGCCTCATGAAGCATTTGGAGAGAGAAAATTATCAAAAGAGGAAAATTAGAGTAGGAAGAATCACTTATGAGGCAAGATAGAAAGCGTAAATATAGGGAAAGATATACAGCAATTCAGTTTAGAAAATAGCTGATTATATGAAATATAACTGGCACCAAATATCGATCCAATAGAAAAATATAAATTAGTTGTAAGTTATTAAACTCCAATCTATAATATCTCCTTTACAGTCTAATAATAATGCCACGCTGCGAACCTAAGAAGTGGTAAGCATTTCTTACTTAACAAACCAATTAATCTATATACACTCCCTATCATTCAGGCACACTACAAAAGTCTAATGCTCAATTCAATCAAGTTATAGTTGCAATGTTATATATACAAAACGCACACCAAACTATGCGTGGACTCCACATTTTCAAATAATTGAATTAGTAATATAAAGTACACTAGTTTAAGCTTCGTTATTTTAGTCCGATGTGGAGATCACTTAAGTTTGTAAGTGTTAATATCAAGTTGCCAATGATAAACCATTAAAGGGATGTTTGTTCCTAGGTAATCAGGAAAAGGGAAAGGGATTAAGTACCCTTATTCCTTTGGATTTTGTTTGTGGAAGTCAAATCCAATATTCCCTTACCCCTTCCCATGTCTCAAATTTCCATCTACCTTTTTCCTCCCACCCAAGGAATTGTGATCACGATCCCCTATTTCCCTTCTTGCACCTTAACTAGCATTGACAACCTAGACCACAACCACCCTTTGCACCACATTATAACCTTAATATAATCGCCGCCAAACCATCGAAAAGTCGTCCGCACACCCACCGCGAAACCCACCAAACAATTCGGCACACCATCCAAGACCACCCAATAGTACCGCGAAGTACACGAAAACACCTCAAAACACTTGAAAATCAGCCACCACAAAACCACCTGAATCAAAACAAATCCGACCAAAACACCCAACCACGAAAACCGCCTAACCCACCACAACAAACTCCGAAACCTACCAACAAAAAAAATCCCCAATAAAACCCACGAAAAAAACTATCAAATCAACAACCAAAATAGAGAGGAGGAGAGGATACCGACAAGGGGAGAAGGAGGTGGCACACGTAAGAAGCGTTGAGGAGGCGTCGTGGATGGTAGGCAAAGAGAAGTGCAATCGTGGCAGAGAGCGAGTTCCGATGTATGGCGCATCGAAGGGGGAGAGAGAAAGCTAAAGAGAAGATACGTTAGGGGTGCAAATTGGATGGACTGGATTGGACTTTGTCAAGTCCAAATCCAATCCAAAAATAATTGGACTTGATTTTTTGAATCCAAGTCCGATCCAATATTTATTTGAGTTCGATCCAGTCCGATCCGAATAAATTTTCTAAAGTCCGAATCCAATCTAATCCGATCCAATTTTTCAACGATCTTTTGTTTTCTACTTTTTATGCAATTAAATGATAATTATACTTGTTAACATATATAATACTAAATAAAGTCATAATAATAAAAAAAAAAAAGGCAAACATGCCTAAAAAACATTACATTTGAAGTACTATATAACATCACAAAATAATTAATTAAAAATAAACAAGCCTAGATTGTTCAATGTTATCAATTAGAAAAGGCAAAAAGGGAATAAGGGTTTTACTAGGAATTTTTAAGA
>SNQN01008849.1:0-11795 GCA_008642245.1 Bassia scoparia | reverse complement strand
AAATATTGCATTTGTCTTTTTTAGTTTGCTCTTTTTTATTAATTATTTGTAAGAGTAGATGTTGATAAGAGAGAAATATAAGTAGGAATTCAAATAAATTTTCAAAATCGTTATGGTGCTACATATGAGGTTGTTAAAACTGACACACCCGCTAACGCACACGAACTCCTGACCCGTATTACTGGTTTTTTTGTGTCTAAAGGATTTTCAATCGATGTAATATGTGACACGACCACGACACGACCTCCTACTAAATAAACGGTTGGTCGGGTTAGGTTGGGATTTTAAGCGCGTTAACCCGTAACCGTTAAGAAACACCATTGTATTTTGTGATTTTTTTTCAGCATGGGAATAGGTCTGGTAGTTGTTTTTTGGCTTTTTGGGCTCAAAAAAAACACAAGCCCTTTGGACTACTAATTGGACTACATCTAACCTAGTACCGACACTTCATTTCGTCAACTCTCGGAGGAAGTAACTTGTGTAACTTTTGCATTTTCATTTTTTTTCAGTCTTTTCACTACTCTCATCTCACTCTAAGTTTACTCTCTGTCACTTCAAACTTTTAAGTTCAATCTTCTCTTTTTATTGTTTTTTTGCTGATTTCAGTCCTTTACTACACCCATACAGAATTAATGTAAGGATTAGCAAGGGGGTTGATCTACTATTGGATCTTTACATTCTTGATTTATTGTTGTTATCTATATTGATTACAATGTTATTGAATCAGAAATTATTGTTTTGTGTTCTTCTTTCATGCTCAATCTTTCTCCATATAGTTCAATTATTCATCAAAGTGTTTACCTTTTGGTGAACCATGGGAAATTTTTTAAGGCGGCCATTATTGTTTTTGGAATCGTTGACAATTTGGTGTGCACTAAATTGATATGATTATTATATGTTAATAGTACTTTGAAGCTTGGGAACGTTGTTGTTAGTCCCCAATTTGCACTCATAGCTTWTAGTCAAAAGTTGGTGAGATTAACGGCAATGWTAATGAAATATGTATAAGTTTAGCATCTCTTGTCCATTATTGATTTATTTTTAATTGTCTTATTGGATTATTTTCCACACTAAACACTTTTCATTCATGAATTCAAGTTAATGCTACTCGTGCTTAGTTTTTTAWATGGGGCTTATGAGCCTGTGAGAGTGTGAGATGAACTCAAGTTCATTGCCAGTTTGCCACGTATGGAGTACAGACTATTACATTTTAATTTATTATTGTTTTCATTGATTGAGGCATTTTGCCTGCTGAAGAACTGTAGTGGTGAAGCAAGTGATTATTTACGAGTCTTTCATTATTAATAAAAAAGAAGGAAATAGGCTATAGGTTCTATACCATGTTTTGCAAGGCTCCCCTTTATGTCTAGTTTCATGTGGATAACTGTTTAGACTCTTCTGTTTTCGGCCTTTTAAGGCTTGCCATTTGTACTTACGGAGAAAGAACAATCTATAGAGATTGATTATGTCTAAGATTAAATATTTAAAGCTAAAAATTCAATGAAGATCACTAGTTTCAATTTCCAAAGCAATTTGTTGGGTTMATTGTTTTAAGTCTGTGATAATGCATTGTTGTCTACATAGCTTTGTGATCTTTAGTTGCATTGTTATTATTCTCTAGCTACAATTTCTAGCTGCTTATCGATGTTGCAACAAAAAAAAAAAAAAAAAACGATGAAACAAATAAATTAAGTCTGTACCCACACTGTTTTGCTTCTGTACCCACACGTTCTCTAGCTTATGCAGAGTTCTTTGTAATAGATTTTGTGGCTTAGTTTGGCTGCAGCCTTATAATGTACTATCAGGTTGAATGTTTCTATTGTAGCTATTAGGGGCTGATCACATTCAGACCTCTGAGGCGCTGATCAATGCTGTTATGCTTTTTTCAGTTTTTTGTATTGATCTTGGAGTTTGCTTAATGTAATTGTTTCAAAGAGTACTACAATTGTTCAGAAAGATATTGTCACATTGACTTATCTTATGACACCACTCAGTTACCCTCTATAAATAGTAGTTCACTATGACCTTCTGAATCTGTTTTTTGTCAACTTATTCCATACTTCCAGTTCTTGACCTGGGAGTTAGTGATTATATATTTTCTTATTTTGGGTAACAATGACAACAATTGGACATCCAAAATGAACATCTTTGTTTTGATTAATGTGAACGATTTAAAGTAGGTGCTTGAACAGTTGGATAATGAATCAATGACATATTGACGCTGTGGATAAAAATGAAGCTAGTTATGATTGCAAGAATGCATCATGTGCTGTGGTTCAATCTCTTAGTTTTTCCTGATGTACCTTAACAAACTTTTCACTTATACAGCTGTCAGGAGCCTCAAAAGTTGCAACTGCCTTCTAGCCCAAATTCCTCAGCACGCAAGTGTCAAAAGCAGCAAGCAATAGGTCTTCCTAGCTGTCAAGATCTGAAAGTGATGAGAATATGTTCTCTAGCTGGAGGGAGGGGGTTTTTGGATAAGCCGTTTACTCATGACCTTAAGACGCGACAAGAAAATTTCCTGGCAAGATAGCCTCATTGGAGAAGGGGGGGTTGGCCTATTGTACCAGGGTGGATGAATGAGCCCGAGCCTCTGTCCTTCAAGGCCGGTCTGGAATGGTTTCGCCGAGAGCTAAAACCAGCAGGTTTTCAGGGCACAAGGAGTGGTTGGTACGTTTCTCACACTTTGTTTCTTTCCATGTGCTCTAGTTGTATGACACTCTTTCCTTTTTTTCCTTCTTGTTGGGTTGAAGTAGGCTGACAGTAAACTATCTCGGCCTCTACATGCACCTAGACCGGTGCAGTAAACTTCTTGGATATTGGGCTTTGATGGCTGAAATTCGACTGTTGGTATAATGTCGATTTTGCCCAAGAACCTCGAGTAACATTTTCAGACGTAAAGTGCTTTGCTTCCGGTGAGATCGTTTGTTCCATGACTTTCGTTACGTACAAAACAAATTGCTCATGACTTTGGCTAACAGGCAACTGAAATACTTCAGATCACATTTATATGGTTATATCAGAATCCCCGAAATGCTTGAAATGGAATGCAGCAGACTTTTCATGTTTGTTCAACAGAACATCTGTGTTACCTTTTCTGTTATGCTGGGAAACGCTTTTATTTTATTGTCTGTAGGAGGCATTGCATAGATCTCCAAAGTCTAAACAATGATCATATCCTGTTTGGTCTTCCATTTCGTTTATGGTCAACTTTGTTCATCTTTTTAAATTTCCATACCATGTATATCATTGTGTCTGATGCTTCTTCTTTAGGGTGGTCGAGTAGATTTTTTTTGGTAGTGTTTCTTCATGTTACTGTGGGTTCTGGTCCTATGGACATCAATGCTGCTCGTCAAAATAAGACAGTAGCACCTGTAAAAAATTCCCACTGGCAAGAGTGGCAACTATTTTTTTGTCATTCTAAAATGCTTGGTAATTTGACAGATATTTGATTTCCTTTTGCAGGGGGGCCTCAGCCAGTCTCCTGGGCAACGAGGATTAAAGTGGCTATAGGTGCTGCCAAAGGACTTGCTTTCCTTCACGATGCTGAATCACAAGTCATATATCGTGATTTCAAGGCATCAAATATCTTGCTAGACGCAGTATGTTCAGACTTTAGTCTCTGTTTCTCCTCCTTTATATAATCTGTGCTATTTATTGACATTCTCCATACTTGTAGGAGTTCAATGCCAAATTATCAGATTTTGGTTTGGCAAAGGCAGGGCCCACTGGTGATCGTACCCATGTGTCAACTCAAGTCATGGGCACTCAGGGTTATGCAGCACCGGAGTATGTAGCTACAGGTGCGTCTATAGCCTATGTATATATGATCATTAGATTTTGGATATTAAATCTCAATTACTAGTTAAACTAGTTTCTTATCATTGTACTCAGTAATTTAGGGAGGGTTTGTTTGTGGCGTCTGCATCTATATGACAACTATAGCTACTGATATCTGTCTCTCCATTTATATGCCACAAATCAAGGGAATAAGACTGAGATTTTTAGTTGTGAGTTTGAAAGGAATAGAGAGAGARAAAGAGTCATGTGATGAAGTGAGTTTCTTAGATAGAAATGGTATCCTAGTAAGTATTGTTAACAAATGTTGCACATAWTGTGACTTTTTCCTAAGTGGATATTGTTGTATGTATTTAGAAATGGAGTGAGTGTTGAGGATTTCTWGCTCATTTATTCATGAAACTGGGGGAAATGCAGGATGTATATCTTGGAGCAAATGATCAATCATGCTCAGTGTGTTGATTACTTGATTTAGGAGTACATTTTYTGGCCGTGKGTGAATATACTAAACCTATGCCTTTTATGTGACTTATCACTTCTCAGTGTAAGTATGGGCCATACGCCCGTACATAGTGAAAGATAGGTATTCTGCTAGAAAAAATAAAAAGTTAAATGAGGGGCAGTGCTGTGCAAATGTCTGTTAATTATCTACTACTACATATTTTATGAATTTGAAAATAAATWTGTAAAGCTTTCRCCTGTAATTATTTGATGTTGACACGTTGGTGTGACCATTTTGCATGTGCTAATCCTTTGTCCTCTATTATCAGGTCGCCTTTCAGCAAAGAGTGATGTCTATAGTTATGGTGTTGTATTACTAGAACTACTAACTGGACGACGTGCACTTGACAAATCTAGAGCTGTTGTAGAGCAGAGTCTAGTTGACTGGGCAAAGCCTTATTTAGGTGACCGACGGAAGTTATTCCGTATTATGGACACCAAATTGGAAGGCCAGTATCCCCAAAAAGCTGCTTTCACAGTTGCTACACTTGCTTTGCAGTGTCTTAATCCTGAACCAAGGTCACGCCCAAAAATGTCGGAGGTCTTAGAGGAACTACAAAAGCTGCAAGACCTAAAAAATGGGAATAAAAATTACAAAAACAGCTCAAGTCCCATGAGATCTCCAATGAGAAACCATCATTCTCCTATGCAATTCACCCCGTCTGCTTCTCCATTGTCTTCTCATCGACAATCTCCTCGTGTGCGTTGATTATGGAGTAAGGWGATGCCCAGTCGATGTTTGTTGTTGTATCTTTACCTCTAATRTGTATATATTGGTAGTAACATCCCTGTAGAAGACTGCCTCCGGCGTCAATCTTAGGTAATATTYACTGTCACCTACCCTTATTTTCTCWGAAATTGATCTGGAGAGAAGTAAAATTTTGTAATTTTTTCCGCTTAGATATTTTTGGGGTGTGGTGTCAGTTCTGTTGTTTGTATCTATGAAATATGACAAGTACTCGTACTTATTTAGGAGCTTCAACTGTTTTGAAGATGTGTTTGTTGTATTATTCATTATATTTGTTTTTTAACAAATCAAGCGAAATGCCAAATTTACATTCTGATTCATGGATTTTCTTTACTGCTGTATTAACTGTATGCTTCAGATGACGAAAGGTTTTTATGAGCTGTGCATGCCCAGTTAACTGTTGTTGCTTGGTTCTTATGTTTAGTCTAACTTTGACTTMTCGACGAGTCAAACTACGTAGTTCGATAAACGTGTCTGCCGTTTGTTTGTTGTATAAATTCTGCATTTCTTCCTGAGAGAGTCAGAGTGTGAGATGCAGGGTATTCCAAGTTTTTCCTTTTTTGGAAAAGACCCGTCACCCTACGCTACGCTTGTTACCTTTTTCATACGCATTTCAGCATTTCACTATCCTCTTCTTTATTTCTTTCCCTTGTATAGTTATATATATTCTTCAAAGTTGGCTGGTTTTGATTTAATTGGTTTGTTGGTCAAATAATAAGTTTATTTAGTACCAGTGCGATTGTCTCAGCACCAAGCAGCCATCAAATTCTTAGCACTCCAAGGTCTGAAGATGAAATATCGTCGTATTCTCCTGCTTTGAAGGCCTTCTTCTACAAGGACCTTAGGATTTCTACCAGAAATTTCCATCCCAAGGGCCTCATTGGAGAAGGGAGGTTCAACAAAGTTTACAAGGGCTGGATTAAACTCAACTATTTTTTATTTTTTTTTTGTAATGTTATGATCTGGTAAGCAAATGCATGATGATTTTATCAACAGTCTAATAACATAAACCAATTTAACATTAACAGTACATTAGTAAGAGAATGAAGAATCTCATGCATGCATGCAACTAATCCAACTATTAGTGAAAGTCTGTGTGATAGATAAACATAAAGGTTAAGAATTGCTCTGTTTTGACTCTGTATTCATTTGTGAACATTCAGTTCTTGTGTTACATCAGATAATACATGCTTCATATATATAACCTCTATTTGGATTTTCGCCGCGGCATTGTGTTCATAAAGTTAAAACTTTGTCATGCATTGTAACTTTGTAAGAAAGAAACTTACTTTTGAAGGATCGCCTGAACTGCTCCTAATAAGATGCTTCTTGTGAAAGCAAACAGCATCATAAAAAATATATAGGGGAGGAACATAGCAAGAAGAAATTAAACCACTTGATAAAAATATTTACATACTGAAGACTTCTTATCTGATCATTAACCACATTGCCATTAAGAATGCATACAAATATACAATGCAGAAATAAACCTCGACTCAATTCCTAAGTAGTATAGCTGCTGGAAATTCATCATATATACATCGACAACCGGGGAGTTAGACAACCGGGGAGTTAATTAACGTGAATATTTTCGGATCGAAGAAATAAGGTTTGTAATAATCAAATGAACCCGGGAGTTCCCCCAAACGCTTCAGTAGGATGATTGTAGAAAAATATCCAAATGAAGTGTTCAGAGGAACTCTAGGGAACATCTGATAGAAGTGTGATGCATAGTTGATGAATGAGACATAGTTGAGTTAGGCTTTCTATAAATAGAGAAAACAAAATGTAACAGTGTGTATGTATGTATGTATAAGTTTGTTGAAAGTAAGTATCCTTGTTTGACTGATATGATGTAGAACCTAGCCGTGTTCCCGGCTAAGTTAGACATAATCATGAACACAACAACAGATCTACAATCGTGCCTAGTAACTAGTATTATTCTTGAGTGGTCATTATGCAATCTTCTCCTTTTGTTTTTTTGGGCACTATTTTATGCTTAACACAAGATCCCTGTCCTTTTTTAACTTCTGTCATTGTCCTTCATATGCTTTTCCCACACATGCCTAATTTCCTATATATCTTTTGTTAGTTCTAGGTTTGTGAGTTTGTCTAAAACCTAATAACACATTGTTATCAAGTTGCCATTTAGCCAAATATCACCCATAACTCCAATTCCATGATTTGAATTCAAGTAATAAACTAATATACTATATAACTAAAAAATAACAATAATAATGTGATTCGAATTTAAAGCGAAATCCATTTTTGAAACAAAAATATCATTCAATTCTCGTAACAAGGTCCTAAAAGTCGCAAAAAGTAGAACGATGAGTCGAAAATATGGGAAAAAAGGCCCCACCGTGAGGAAATTATGCCAACATAAACTAACACAATCCCTTTTCTTTTTGAGTGCCGCTCGAAAAAAAAGACAAGGTATCGTTATTTTATTCGCTCACGTTGGTAAAAGGGACGCTTTGGAAACATATATACTACAACTCTTTTTGTCAAATTTTTTTGCAAAGACACCCCCACAGAATCCCATGGACCTCCCACCAAAGGTTGGGTTCATTTGCCGACGCGGTACCGAGAAGCTGAAAAACGTGGATTATACATCATCACGAAAATGAGGTCTCCAGATAATTTTGAAAAAGCTATGGAAAATTTTAACATGAGTTCCCCTCGTATGGACTCTTTTGAGTTCCAAACTTTGCTTGGATTCATCATATGATCATATGAACTCATGTAAAAAAATTTGGCGATTTTTCAAGAAATTTTTCAGAGACCTTATTTTCGTGATGTATTACGTCCAAAATATTACGTCTCGATGTCCTGACTCAGTTTTGCCCAAAATTTCTCCCACCCATTAAGGGTTATTAGGAATGACTATTCCAATGGTTTCGACCCCAAATACCGATTGTCGTGCCTCCCGCGGGCGTGTCGATGTTTCTAGCTTTTCTAAAAATTTGGCATGTGACCTCTGAAACCCCATCAAACATCCTTGTTAAGGCCCCAAATTTTTTTTGAAACCTCATTTCCGTGATGTATGATCCAGGTTTTTCAGCTAAAAAACGACATCTCGGTGTCCAGAGTAGGTTTTGCCCAGAATTTCTCCCACATCTTGAGGGTGATGAGAGATGACTATTCCAAGAGTTTCGGCCCAAATAGCGATTGTCGTGCCTCCCATGGGCGTTTCAACGAATTCTCGCTTTAATTTTTTAAAAATTAGGCTTTTGGCCTTCAAAACCCAATCAAATCCCTCCTTTTGGCCCCAAATTTGGCTTGTGGCCATCTATGGTCGTGGGACCCCGTGGTAAAATATCGGCAAGTTTTCAGAAAATTTTTCGGAGACCTCATTTTCGTAATATATAATCCATGGTTTTTGGCCAAAAAACCATGTCTCGGTGACCCGCCTCGATTTTGCCCAAAATTTCTGTCACACCTTTTAGGTCATGAGAAATTACTATTCCAACAGTTTCAGACCCAAATAATAAGCATGCTACCTCCTAGGATGTTTTCTCGTTCTTATTTTAACGGACTCAAAAGTGCCCCGTATGGGCTCATTTGGGCCTCAAATCTTCCTTGAACCCATTATACTATCATATAAACACATGGTAAAAATTTCGGAAATTTTCCGAAAATTGTCCGAGGACCTCATTTCGGTGATATATGATCCATTGTTTTCGACCGAAAAACCATGTCTCGGTGACCCGGATCGAATTTAATTTGTCCAGGATTTCTGTCACACCTTCCAGGACATGAGAAATTACTATCCCAACAGTTTCGGACCCAACACTAAGCGTGCTGCCTCTTACGACTATTTCGACGTTTTCTCCTTCGACGGACTCAAAAGTGCCCCGTATGGACTCGTTTGGGCCTCAAATCATCCCTGGACAAATCATATCATCATATGAACACATGGTAAAAATTTCGGCAATTCTTTCGAAAATTGTCCGGAGACATCATTTCAGTGATGTATAATCCATTGTTTTCGACCAAAAAGCCATGTCTCGGTGATCCGGCTTGATTTTGTCAAGGATTTCTGTTACATCTTCCAGGTCATGAGAAATTACTATTCCAACAGTTTCGGACCCAAATACTAAGCGTGCTATCGACTACGACTGTTTCGAGGTTTTCTAGTTTTTTTCCCTTGACGGACTCAAAAGTGCCCCGTATGGACTCGTTTGGGCCTCAAATCTTCCCTGGACCCATCATAACATCATACGAACCCATGGTAAAAATTTCGGCAATTCTTCCGAAAATTGTCCGGAGACGTCATTTCGATGATGTATAATCCATGGTTTTCGGCCACAAAACCATGCCTCGGTGACCCCGCTCGATTTTGTCCAGGATTTCTGTCACGTCTTCCAAGTCATAAGAAATTACTATTCCAACAGTTTCGGACCCAAATACTAAGCGTGCTACCTCCTACGACTGTTTCGACGTTTTCTCTTTTTTTTTCGACGGACTCAAAAGTGCCCCGTATGGACTCGTATGGGCCTCAAATCTTTCCCTGGACCCATCATATCATCATACGAACCCATGGTAAAAATATCAGTAATTCTTCCAAAAATTGTTCGGAGACATCATTTCGGTGATGTATAATCCACGATTTTCACCAAAAAATCATGCCTCGGTGACCCGGCTCGATTTTGTCCAGGATTTCTATCACGCCTTCCAAGTCATGAGAAATTACTATTCCAACAGTTTCGGACCCAAATACTAAGCGTGCTACCTCCTACGATTGTTTCGACGTTTTCTCGATTTTTCCTTAGACGGACTCAAAAGTGCCCCGTATGGACTCGTTTGCGCCTCAAATCTTCCCAGGACCCATCATATCATCATACGAACCCATGGAAAAAATTTCGGCGATTCTTCCGAGAATTGTTCGGAGACATCATTTCGGTGATGTATAATCCATGGTTTTCGACCAGAAAACTGTGTCTCAGTGACCCGACTCGATTTTGTCCAGGTTTTCTGTCACGCTTCCAGGTCAGGAGAAACTACTATTCCAACAGTTTTAGTCCCAAATACCAAGCGTGCTACCTCCAACGACTGTTTCTACGTTTTCTTGTTTTTTCCTTCGACGGACTCAAAAGTGCCCCAAATAGACTCGTTTAAGCCTCAAATCTTCCCTAGACCCATCATATCATCATACGAACCCATGGTAAAAATTTTGGCAATTCTTCCAAAAATTGTCTGGAGACGTCATTTCGGTGATGTAAAATCCATAGTTTTCGACCAGAAAACCGTGTCTCGGTGAGCCGGCTCGATTTTGTCCAGGATTTCTGTCAAGCCTTCCACATCATGAGAAATTACTATTCCAACAGTTTCGGACCCAAATACTAAGCATGCTACCTCCTACGACTGTTTCGACGTTTTCTCGTTTTTTCCTTCGATGGACTCAAAAGTGCCCCGAATGGACTCGTTTGGGCCTCAAATCTTCCCTGGACCCATCATATCATCATACAAACCCATGGAAAAAATTTCAGCGATTCTTCCGAAAATTGTCTGGAGACTTAATTTCGGTAATGTATAATCCATCGTTTTCGGCCAAAATACCATGCCTCGTTGACCCGGATCGATTTTGTCCAGGATTTCTGTCACGCCTTCTAGGTCATGAGAAATTACTATTCCAACAGTTTCAGACCCAAATACTAAGCGTGCTACCTCCTACGATTGTTTTGACGTTTTCTCGTTTTTTCCTTCGACGGACTCAAAAGTGCCCCATATGGACTTGTTTGGGCCTCAAATCTTCCCTGGACCCATCATACCATCATACAAACCCATGGAAAAAATTTTGACAATTCTTCCGAAAATTGTCCGGAGACGACATTTCGGTGATGTAATATCCATGGTTTTCTGCCAAAAAACCACGCCTCGGTCACCCCGCTCGATTTTGCCCAGAATTTTTTTCTCGCCTTCCAATTCATGAGAAATTACTATTCCAACAGTTTTAGAATCCAATAGTAAGCGTGCTACCTCCTACGACTGTTTCGACGTTTTCTCGTTTTTTTTTTCTTCGACGGACTCAAAAGTGCCCCTTGTCGACTCGTTTGGGCCTCAAATCTTCCCTGGACCCATCATATCATCATACGAACCCATGGTAAAAATTTCGGCAAATCTACCGAAAATTGTCCGGAGACATCATTTCGATGATGTATAATCCATGGTTTTCTCCCAGAAAACCGTGTCTCGGTGACCCGGCTCGATTTTGTCCAGAATTTCTGTCACGCCTTCCAGGTAAGGAGAAATTACTATTCCAACAGTTTTAGACCCGAATACTAAGCGTGCTACCTCTTACGACTGTTTAGACGTTTTCTCGTTTTTTCCTTCGACGGACTCAAAAGTGCCCCGTATGGACTCGTTTGGGCCTCAAATCTTCCCTGGACCCATCATATCATCATACAAACCCATGGTACAAATTTCGGCAATTCTTCTGAAAATGGACCGGAGACGTCATTTCAGTGATGTATAAATCCATGGTTTTCGGCCAAAAAACCATGCCTCGGTGACCCGACTCGATTTTGTCTTGGATTTCTGTCACGCCTTCTAGGTCATTAAAATTACTATTCCAACAGTTTCGGACCCAAATACTAAGCGTGCTACCTCCTACGACTGTTTCGACTTTTCTAGTATTTTTTTCTTTCGACGGACTCAAAAGTGCCCTGTATGGACTCGTTTAGGCCTCAAATCTTCCCTGGACCCATCATATCATCATACGAACCCATGGTAAAAATTTCGGCAA
>SNQN01008846.1:0-19437 GCA_008642245.1 Bassia scoparia | reverse complement strand
GGGGGCTTTGACACGTTTAGTTTTTCAGTTCTCACATGAGAGTTTTTTTTCATCTTAAATTATGCTAGTTCCTCACTACCATAATTTGATTTGTAAAAACCCTTTTCACTAGAGCCTCTATATCGTCATGTTTGCTAGTAATATCATAGTTCGTAGATTTGTCATTGATGAATATGTTACCTCTTTATGAAGTTAGTGAATAAGCAGTGTAGACAAAGTACCAACTACCTTGTGTATGACTTGAGTCCAGCAATAATGACGACCACTCTGCATGACTCTCAGGAACCCCTTCGAATGCTTGCGAGAAGCGCTAAAGGAGTAGGTACGCGCGGCAGCCATGCAATGCATGTCTCTGTGCACGTTGCCAACAATGTGAGGAGCAGATGAGGGCTACCACAAATTTCAGAGCGCACAGCCACTTTATAGAACTAATTTAGTCATGTACATATATTGTATTTACTGGAACATATTCTTGAAAAGAAATACAAAACATTATTCAGATCTTAAGCCATTCATGATTACATTCTTCTGTGAACCCTTCTTCGTTCTTTCCTACATATGCTTTACATAACCCCTCAGTCCTTCCAAATTCATTGAGTCATCGTCGTTCAAGCAATACAGGCTGCTTGTATTCGTTCTTTCGCCGGGTTTCCTTACAGATTCTCTTTCTTCTTGAGCAACTGCACAAGCTCTTCAAGGGCAATCTCTTGCCTCATCAGCTTCGGGCCCATGTCTCCGGAGAATTTTCTGCTGCAGTCACACTCACACATTGAATCAACCTTTCAATCTCTTTGGAAAAGATGTGATCATGGCTCATCATGGAAAGATGCTCAGGTAATTGGATGCGAGCATCTTAAAACCAGGCATTGTCAAGTAGGACATGTTTATAGCATGTCCATCATGCGCCCTGCTCCCAGCAATGCTGAGTGTCCAACTTCTCGCCTGTTGATTGGTGGTGAATATGATGCCCTATCGCTCTCGTTTCCACAACCTAGACCATAATCTCATCAACAAAATTTAGCAGCCCTGACAGTGATATCTGCATTTTTAGACAAAAACATCAATACTGAAGATTTTGTACCATCATGAGGTAGATCCGTCCTATACTCCTATTCTGCAAAGTGAAGTTTCAATATCCTAACAATCAGGAATATCGGTATCAATCAGCAAGTTATGAACAGGTAAACAATAAGTCACATACCTTTGGTATTTGGTTGTAGCAACTTCCGTTGATCGGCTAAGCAAGATTTCCTCTGCTTCAGGGTTGAGCAGATGGGTGGAGGCTTCCCTTCTATGCTCACTCAAGAGAGCTGATCTTGGTCTTGGAACCTCGGGATGGCTTGACACTTCACGTTCGTCGAGACGCCTTAGCACCCTGCGAAAAGGAGAATATCCTTTTTGATATCCCCTCCGATGCCTAAGTAGTACGGGAGGAGAAAGTAATAAATGCTAAGCTTTTAGAGAGATAGCTACAGCTAAGATCGACAGAAGCTACTGGAAGCCTTGCATTAAAGTAATGAGAGCAGATAATCGCTCTCAAAGTACTCCCTGGGTGCACTCACAATGTTCGTGTGGAGCAAATATGATGCCCTCAGTCTGAAGGCCCCTGAGATCGGCTATTCATTATAGGCCTTTTGCTCGTCCGCTGCACTCGCCCCCTTTCTGGGGGTCTTTCTGATGGTCCTCTTTATAATTGCACTCCACTACTTGCTATCCGACGATCTCGGTGTGACGACTGGTTCACCATCTGCTGTGCATCGGTGGACTTTACCTGTTTATCTCTTCTCTTTTTATAATATCGTCATTTATGTTAAACTAAGAGTCATGGGAGGATTGTGAGTCATCCATCAATTTCCTTCACTCCCCGATCCATTTTTGTAACCTATGCTCGACAATTTTTCCTCACCATCTAGTCATTTCCCCTCACAATCCAATCGAAGTCGACCTTCACTAATTRAAGACATAGYCTTATAAAGATGTGAATAACCCATTAATCCAAGTAACATTTGCTTCTAAACTTAGGCATGCTAATTGTTAAGCACACCACTTTTGGTATATCTCATCTAGTCATATGTCATATCTCTTATAGCCCCAAAAAGTGGATCATTACTAATCAAGCACTTAAACTATGCAAAATAACACTTAATACCATTCTTTCTAAATTATTTTCAGTGAAGTACAATTTTTTTTAATTTCAGCTTTTTATAGTTCAATTTTACATCACAATTAAGTTCAATTTAATTCATTTTCTCACGCTAAGAACGAAAGGGGGCTTGACACGGCACAAAATTGAAAAAATGGACCGTTACTAAAAGAAGTTGCTTCCCGCGGTATGATAACCAAATCCTCATTTTTATAGCACAAAGCAGTTGGCAAAAAGGAATAAAAAAAAAAAACAAAAATCGCCCAAAAAAGTTGCAGAAATTTCTGAGTTAATATCTGTAACAATGGAGAGTAGAGGGAGAGCTGTGATTTCGTCAAGCTTTCTCTCTCCTCGCTATTTTCGGACATTTATACTCTTCTCTCTTTTTTCCTCAATTTTTGACAAAACTAATTTAATTTTTTCAATCGATTGCAAAAGGTAGCAATTTTCTCTCTCCTCCTGCACTATTATTGAACCCCAAAATCTCCATGTTCTTATTATTTGTTCTCACATAATTTTTGCCAATTATTTTTGTCTTTAAATTATGAGCTAGATTCTTAGAAGCCGTTCAATTTTTGTACGTATATTGAGTAATAATTCACCCTTCTCTTATTGTTTAATTATAGTATTACTTTAATCTTTGGTGATTTCGAATTCATTGATTGTTGTTGTTCTGGGTATATTGAATAATGTAAGAGTGTAATTACAGATCATGTTGGGAGTTATAATTGATGGATTAATAATGTAAGACCATAATTATGTGAATTATTATTATATTGTAATGTTTTGTCTATGTTATAGGAATAGTAGTAGCGGCTTCTAAATCTACCTCAATTGAAAGCACCTCTGGATAATCTCAAATTTTGCTGTTCCTCTGAAATTATTATCTTCTTTGCACCATGGCTGATGCTTCGCTTGCCGACCCGAGGGGTTACTTTTCAATTTTACCAATTTGATTTTTTTTGGTTTAAATTTGGTTGATGTTTATGGAAATTCCAATCCATTAATCTTGAAATGGCACTAGCAAAACAAATTAAACTTGCGCGTTATAAAGGAGATTAATATGTGCTTGATTAAATGTGTTTATTCAATGTTTCACGGCCTTGTTTGGAGGTTAGTTTTGTTGTTTGCCAATTTTATTGATTAATTATTAAGTTTGAGATGATCATCATTAGCTATTTTGATCAATGGATTGTGTTAGGTTATTGTGCAAGATTTGCATAAGTTTTAAGTGTATTGGTGATTACTTGACTATCTTTGAACAACGAGAAAAATTGTCAGCTGAACGTTGCTATAAGCTATACTGAATTGAGTAAATTGTTGAAAATATCGCTGGAATTAGAGATTAGAACTTTGTTACCCTGACTCTTCATCTTACGTCAAAAAATCGACTTTTCATGATTTAGCCATATCACACACTTGGACATATATCCGTGTCTGATTAACATAGAACCAAAACTTTTTCTTCGGACAATGATTGTCAACACAAACTATTAAGAATTTGACTTCTTAAGAAAATATCTCAACTTCTTTAGTTGTAGCCCGTATTTAATTTTGTATACATAAAGTACAATTTTGCACTGTCAATATTTTGTTTGTTGATTCAAGTGAAGCAACCTATCAATGCCTACTTGTATCTTAGTATAATCGATAGCCTTGTGGGAATGGAGTCAAATATGTATAAGGTTACCATATTTAAGTAGTGTTAATAATTAATCATTTTTGTG
The DNA here is from genome assembly GCA_008642245.1 of Bassia scoparia. NCBI lineage: Eukaryota > Viridiplantae > Streptophyta > Magnoliopsida > Caryophyllales > Amaranthaceae > Bassia > Bassia scoparia. The sequence continues at coordinate 15,567 of SNQN01008846.1, read as the reverse complement.
GTTCATTTCAAAGAAGTGAGCCTTTGATCCTAAAATTAATCTTCCTTGTCACTGGGAGATAGAAATAGAGGTCAGTTGTTAAGTGATGTATGTAAGCAAATTATGGTTGAATTAAAATTTTTCTAAAGTTTTTCATGTTCATGATATGAAGTTGTTGACATGGACAACTTAGATGATGAGAAGAAGAACGCTGTGGGGTCGTTAAAAAGAAGGCAATGAGTGCTTCTAGCAAGTTCAAAGAGCTCATTTACAAGGAGGAGGAGGAGCAGTAAGGTATGTCTGTGATTTTTTGGATGTTCATCGATGCTGAGGAGGCCCAGGCTGTTGAATTCTCCGCCAAATGTCTTGTGTCAGAAGACTGTTGCCTCCAAAGTATGATGAATACCATGTGTTGCTCAGGTAAATTTTATTTCCTTTTCAATTATCATGGCATGCTATAATGTAATCATGTTAGTCCATTATAGAGCATTTAGTGATATGCCAGATACCAGGAAGTTAATCTGTACATAATAGAGCATGTAGTGATCCGATAGTTTCAAGCAGTTAATTGTTAATGTTGGGGGCAATGTGGTGCTTGTCTTGTAATAGTCATCTTTAGGTACTTTAATAAACTATGGAGATATGTGAACTATCAATTTATCATACACAGTTTTCTTTGCTATATAACCTGTCATACAACTGAGATGGAACATCAGCTATAGCCACATAACTTGTTTTTTTTTTATCGGAGCTTGCTGAGCACATGGACGAGCTCTGGACCTGAAACATTTGGTTAGACTTAAGTTATAAATCTTTGTTCTTCATTCGACATAGTGTTTGGAAACTTAATCACAATTCACAATAATTGTTTATTGGAGCTTAAAGTTCACGTCCAAAAGCAGTGTTTCATTGTATTTTGGACCTCTTTTTCGTATAACAGGAATTTTTTTGTTGCTAGTATTTGTACAAGAATGATATGAGATGGAGTTACTTATACTGGAATCCTTTATCATATGACTTAAATGGTTAAACAATTTTTAAGGGCAAGGAAATTTGATCTTGAGAAGAAAAAAATGTGGAGTGATATGCTGCAGTGGAGAAAAGGATTTCGGTGCTGGACACTATCAGGAGGTGCATATCCATAAACTTGTGTGGCCATGATTAAACTTATCTTTATTCTGAAATATAATAATATCCTTGTTCCTGTGATAAAGGAATTTTGACTTCAAGGAAATCAATGAAGTTTTGGAGTTATCCTCAAGGACATCATGGAGTAGATAAAAGATGGCCAACCTGTTTTACATAGAGCTTCTTGCAAAGTAGATGCTAACAAGCTGATGCAAACAACGACCATAGACAGATATATAAGCTATCATGTAAGGGAGTTTGAAGGACCTTTGCTGTAAAATTTCCCGCTTGTGCTAATTGCAGCTAAGAAGCACATAGATCAAAGCACAACCATATTGGATGTTTCTGGAGTGGTATGTGTTTATTTTTTCACTGACAAGCCTATTATTTCGAGGGTTTACATATTGACTATGTTGCATTTGGTTCAATACTGTCCTTAATTGTGAAGAATCTGTTCGAGTACATTTATAGTTCACATCTGAAACATTGTCAATTTGTCAAGGGACTAAAGCAGTTAACAAACAAAGCTCGCAGGGACTTGATAGCACGCCTTCAGAAAATTGATGGTGACAATTATCTGAGGTACAGACAGTGCTTATCTGTTGTTAGTCAATGTTTTATACTTCTTCTTTCATTAACTTTTGCCAAATCTCAGACGCAAGAGTTTTAATGCTTTGTGCATATTTTTATCATCATTATGCAGACGTTAAAACCGCATGTTCATCATAAATGCGCGGTTTCTCGGTTTCAGACTTCTGCGGAATACTGTCAAGAGTTTTATGAACCCACAGACCACAGCAAAGATAACGCCTTGGAAATAAGTAACCGCACAGCAAGCTACTAGAGATTATAGATGCTAGGCAAGTATTTTAATTATTATTTCCTGGCTATCTACCTTGAATTTTTTGTCTACCAAGTATAATCGCCTACTGCCTCTTCTAACGTGGTTCTTGGCTGGCATCCATGCTTCTACTTTGGTTTTTAACCAGTGAGTTACCTCGAATTTCTGGGAGGCACCTGCACCTGTGCTGACAAAGGAGTTGTATGCGTTCTGACAGGGGACCCTGGAAGGACCCAGAAATCTTGAAGGTTTTCTTTATCTAATCGTTTTAAATATGCTGTTCTTACAACTCAACTTCATTGCTTGTTACTATGACTGGATCTAGTTCACATTAAAACAGTGTAAGCTGAAATTCTTTTGATCCTGCAGAAGTAACAAGAATGGTGGAGGCAATATGTAACACATTGGAACAATCAACCAGTGTGATGAAAAGACAATTCCTGAGGATGAGGCATCCAAGAAGGTTCGATTGAATAGCTACACGAATATATTGCGCAACATTCTTTTGCTGCCTTTTCTTTTATTCTTCTTTTTTTTTTTTTTTGGCTTTGAGTTTCACTGTAAGGTTCCCAATTGTCCTGCCACCTCGAGCTAAGCTGTAGTTGTTAAGATTGACTCGAGTATTTGTGGCTSTTGCKTAATAGGTGCAGAATGACGAGGAGACTTCAAAAACCAATATTGAGCATCAACAGCTTCCTCCCATTAATGAAGAAGTAAGTATTGCCTGTTTCCATCGGAAATCAACAAAACAATAGGTTTTTTTTCCTCCTTTCCTTTTCAAACATTATTGCATCTGAAATGCTGAATCCTCAGTTGAGAATCAAGAATTCACCATAAACTTCTTTGCTACTGATGTTACAGAATTTCACATATATATTTGGTTTATAATGAATCTGGCAGGACAATAGTAAAACAGTGAGCCCCAACAGCATAGTACCGGTGGCTGTTAGATCTGTAGATCACTCTTGGCATAAGATGATGAATGAGGATAAATATGCCCTTGTTAAAGGTACATGATTGTACATCTTAATCTTAGTCYGTGACTGTTTTATCTTTCATATCTCAAATACTTCTCTAATTGATGTTTTTTGCTTCCAATGACAGCTGAATGTTACACCATAAACAGCAGTTTTAAGTCACCAGAAGGTATTAGCAATCAGATAGTGGCAGGTTTGATGGCCTTTATTATGGGCATAGTCACAATGGTAAGATTGACTCGCACCATGCCCAAGAAGTTGACTGATGCCACTCTATACTCAACCCCAATGTACTGTTTTGATACAATGAGTAAAGCTCAGGGCCATGAATTAGCTGCCCCAGTAATCTCAAATGTTGAATTCATGACAGTCATGAAACGCATGGCAGTCATGGAAGAGAAACTCATGGCAATGGCTGTGAAACCCGATGCTCTTACAGAGAAAGAGGAAATGCTCCAGGTTGCTTCTAATCGGGTTGATGCCCTTGAGAATGAGCTATCAGCAACTAAGAAGGTAACTTTTTTTTGAAGCATTTCTTTGAAGTAGGACTGTAGGAGTGTCGTTCTTTGACTCCTGATTAGTATGCAACTCACTTTTCTGTTTTCATATTGTATATAGGCACTAGAAGATGCCCTGTCGAAGCAAGAAGAACTGTTAGCCTTCATGGAGAAGAAAAAGAAGAAGAAGAAGCTCTTTGCCTGGTGAGGATATACACGAAGTGACGAAGACACAATAGACGACACAGATAAAAGATGAATGAGAAAAGGGGGGGCCGTCTGCGTGTTTTTGTTTGTACTTCAGACACCGAAATGTCTTGGCCAATGTTTAAATAGTATATTTCCCAAAACAATCTAGATCAAGAGAGCGTCAAGTATTTTCTTTGCATCCATCTCTGAAAAATAGTATTCAAGAAAAAATTAATTGTAAAAAGTATGTCCCATATAATAGGAGCCTTGACTTTTGAGATGACCGTGGCGGAAATGTTGTTCACTAAGAGCTTCCCCTTGTAATTTGTACTAGTGAGATTAGTTATCATGAATATTTCCCCTCCTTTGTGCCATTTTTTATCTGATTTGCCTTTGTTAGCCCACCCTTTTGTGACTACGCATATTGGTGTACTTCACATTGTAAAACTATGGTCTAAGCGAAACACTGTTTCTGGCTGGGATTAACTAATCATACGCCCTAAATACTATGAATGCGTCCACATTTAACATTGATGTTCCAAATTTAACCCTTAGTCCCTAAACTCTCATCCACAGCCACCACAAACCAGCAGCACTGATCCATGCTCTCCATTCCAATCCTGTCACTATATTACTTTTATAAAAGTGGACGTTTTGATTAAACGACTCCACCATAGGTTTGGGCCCATAACCACATGATACGAGTCTGAAATTTTAAGTGGCATTGACAGGGTTGTCTCCGCTACCTATAATAACCATTAAACTAACCTGCAGCTAGTGGTAACAGGCATCGTATCCACGAGGATAAACAAACAACTACTAATTAATTGGTAAAGCATCTAAAACAACAAAAGAAACGTGGTTTGTGATTAAGAATAACTAAGAACTAATGACAATGATAACAGGAAGGAAGTAAACTATAAATAAAGAACTTTAGAGCTATGGTTCAACTATAGCAGTAATTGACACAAATTGGCAATCTAACAATTCATAAACATGGCATAATCAAAACAGGGAACAAAGCTCTCTCGATCAATTGAACCATGAAACTACTCTAAACCGGTATCTCTCGACTGAGAAAGTTCTCAATTCTACCTATTTGATGTTGATCTTGTTCTAAGTCTCATCGCTAGATCTAGAGACTTGTGACTAATCCAGATTAAAGCAAATTAAAGTCGGGCCTACGAAATTTGATTAACATGAATAACAATCTAATAGGAATTTGATTAAAAGTCAAGCCATGATGATCAACCAATATATAATCAATCATATTTGCTATCAATCGTCAACGCTCTAGAAATTAGACTACTCGCTCAAATTAAACTAAATTGATGATTGTAATGGGAAAGACATAATCAAAGTAAAGAATAATTAAAAGCAAATAAAACCTAGAATAACTTGAAAGTAATGAATAACGACCTAAAAATATTCAAAACAATAATCAAAGCATAACAATTAAAAGCAATGAAAAAACAAATTAAAGAAGACAATATATTAACCAAAGAAATGATTCCAATATGAATGACATGAATGATTTCTATGAGAAGTGCCAAGTAGGGTTCTTGACAATAATAGTATTGGGGATTTTCGTCTATTTGAATAATATGGAAAAAGATATAAAAGAATTACGGATTTCTTCCTCTTAAACATCAGAAATTTCCTAAATTAAACTAAGCTTGCTAAATTACAATGCATGCCTTTCATTAAAAGCCAATTAAAAAGTCAGACTTAAGTGAAGAATAGAGCCTCGATCAGATCGGATCGGGGTGTGATCGTATCGATCGGATCCAGTACTGACAGCTGAATCGTTCCTCTTCTAGAGGCATATCCGAGCTCCGGTGGTCCAAAATCGTACAACGTCATACGACAACAACCCATGACCCTAATGCACCTATCAATCGACAGGCTCATCCGAACGTCTAGTTCCAATGCAGATGGATCGCCCAATCCGACCGAACGAAACATAAGTATGGTCAAAAGAGTGAGTATGTTATCAACTCTTTTGTGTCGCCTCCACCCTACTCCTTGCCACTTCTAATTAAACTCCTCTAGTACTGCAAATAAGCCCCGAAATCACTCCAATAAAATGGAAGCAACCCTAAAAACTTACTCCAATAAACAAAAAACAACCATTAGTAAGCAAAGAGGCCTTAAGAAGAGCCAAAAACCATTCGATATAAGCAAGGAGGAAATGGGGTAGAAAAAATCATAACAATACAATACACACACTCAATTAACTTTTGAAGACTGAATGCACTAAAAATTCAGTCTTCAAAATTAATTGATGCCACTTAATGTGTCATATTTTCACCAACAATACTACCATCTAGAAAACAATTGATACTCGCCTCACTATATCTCTCTGGTCAAAAGGTGGTACGATGGATGCCTTTCTTGGCAATTGGCATATAGCCACCATTTTTTTGAGTTATTATTTTACTAACTCCATTTTGCTAAGTATGTAAGTGTTTAAAAAAGATTGTTGGTTCAACAGCTTATACCACCAAAAGAATTTCAAAGCCGTTAAAAAACAATACCATTCTATAATTACACCATATACAAGTAAATTCTGCTGAGCTGAAGAATTACAACTTCAGCATATATTTAATCAATGAACCAGAAGGAATATACCCATTCCTACCAATGTCAATGACCGAAGTCCAATGACTACTCAGCTACAATTGTGAACATCCTTATATGAAGATTGACACCAACTAAAACCTCTACATTATACGTTATTTAAAAGTCTGTATCCAGAACGATCGTAATACATTTGCTACATGTTATTACATCTACTTACATTATTTACGACAAACTGGCAGAACTCGGTAAACCATGGAATTGCATATTGAAACGATGATATGTCGGGCCAGCAGCTAAGTCCTGGCTAAACAAAGTACACATACTCGAGCCAAATTAGATAGTGATCCCAAGAATATGAGAGCTAAGAGCAAAAAATAAGGTCACTTAAAGAACCCAAGTCGGAGGGAAGGAAAGGACACCAACATTTAACGACAGGTCCAATAGGTATGTCCACTTTTGTGTCTCGGACCTGAATTGCTGAGCCAATCCTTCCATTGAGACTGCAATGAAAAGGTATATGAACATAAATCGTTGGCATTTTAGTTTTTTTTTAATAATAAAAGAAGAGAGAAGGAAAGAGGAATGCAAGGCAAGCAAACAACAATCCAATTACTAAAGACACCTTCCCCAATAACCAGGCCTGTCAATACAAACTGAAAGACAAAAACGGTACTTTCTGCAATTGCTCGGGCTCTTTGCTGGTATCTAACCCGGAGATAAAGATGACATTCGGACCTAATTTTGCTTAAATTTACGATGAAGTTGTGGGACCATTACTTGACAAAAAATGTAGCAATTTGCAGGACAACCAAATTAGGAAAATTGACTTTTCGGGGATGAAGTAAACCAGATTAATATGGAAAGCCTAAAGAACATGGCTAAACATCTAGGATTCAGCATTCAGGGCTATAGGGAGCATAAAGATCATTAATGTTTGACATGCCACTATATTATCTCTGTTAGAACAAACTAGCAGATATGCCGTGAAAGCTTGAAGCATAGATGAAAGCCATAATGAAGAGAACAGCATGAAAAGAAAACTGTTTTCGGCGACTTCTGCAGCTCATCATTTTTCCTCTGGGGTCTCCTGAACCATGTACCTAGAATATCTGGAATTCAAACTACGCCAATAATACTTAATGCTTGATGTACCCGCAAATGCAGGATGATGGGTGCTATAATCAGACCCTAGTCCTTCGATCTCAGATCATGATCATGGGAAGACCCATGTGAGCCCTAGTATCCCAGAAAGTTCTCATATGTACGTAATTTTTATAATTTCCTTCAAAATTAGGTGGAAAAATATTAGAGAATTGTTATAAGAAAGAAATATAACGTCCTATCCTGCATTCATTATTGCGTCCTATCAGCAGCAAATCAACAGTTGCGTAGTAAGACATGAATTCCTCACTTTCAGGACAGGGTCTGCCTTTTGGTCTGTGTTCATCATATAATGAGTTATGATTTGAAAAGAATTCTATTATGAACAGAGAGAACTTAGTACAAGGTAAATGGTTGCTTCCTTTTTCCTAGTTTGTTGCAATGCTATCAATACCAGAAATTTCAGATCAAATATATATATATATATATTAATATATATTTAGTATATTAATATATATAAACTATATTATATATTATATATATATATATATGTATATATATATATATAATTAATATATATCAATCCAAACGGACTGTGAACATAACATCCGAAGGAGGTGTGGTGATAGGGGATTCTCATGTATATCAACACAGCACTTTGGGACAAAGAATCCTTTTCTGACCTGTTCTTATGCTGTAAGTATGACAAACCAAAAGCATGGTAAAAGGGAAAAAATGTACAGGAGAAAATATTTCATTCCAAGGTTCATGGCAATGGATCCTCATCCCCAGCGGCTAGTTTTCCTTCAGAAATTTCTGTTCTCCCAATATCATCCTCTGAACTGGGTGGATAAATTAAGAAGAAAAAGAGATTGATCAGGGGATTCAGGGGTTTGTGGCAGCGACATCCCATAGATAGGCAAGGAAATTTTCTTAAAATTTATAGTCTGAATCATTGCATTCCACCTCCTAACTTATCATTAACTCAGTACCAATACAGGTTGTGAACACAAAATGTACTAACTGAGTACATAAATTAAATATCGTAATTCTGTGCTAAACTCTGTCTAAGAAGCAGACAAATCATATAGTTTTTCGACCTTCTTCTCAACTAACCCAAGTTTAGAGGCCGCTCTCAAAAAATGAAACATTCAAGGTGTTATTATTCAATAAATTTATTTAACTTTTTGCCCTATTCACAGAAGATGTCCATCACAAAACAGAACTACTGTCATTCAATACATGGTTGAATTGGTTCTGTGGTCTCTGTCAGTTGCATCTACGCGCCACACCATTTCACCTTCCAATCCCAAACTCCCCGCCACAAAAAAACTGACCTCACGCCAAGTTCTCAATAAACAGGAGGGGGCAAAATAATAAATTTTTATCTGTACTAAAGATAAATCTGAAGTGAAATCTTCAGATGCAATAGGTCAAGAGAGCATAAACGAAGAACATTAGTGTCCTGTAAGTCGTCATGCAATAATTGTACACCCTACTTATACATATCATTTCCGGACAGCAAAGGCATCTGACTGTTAGGAAGGTTTGAATCTGGATCATAAGGTTCAGCAATTTCATCCATCTTTTGATTGCTTGAGACTTGTTTACTTGTACAGAGCCTATAGCAACAAATGAAAAAGCTGCAATTAAGGTAATAACATTGCAAAGATGCAAATGAAAACAGCTACAACACAACAGACAATAAGTACATCCAGAAACATACGATGACTCATGATTAATACTGTCAAACAGCATCCAGCCAAAGGCTGAGCCAGGAATTTGGCATCAATACCGCCACAGCAAAATGAAATTACTCGTCATATCAGAGCAAATTTCAAGTCCAATGTTATACAATAAAGAACAATGCTTAAGTGTAATACAAGCCATCAACCTTCGATGAAGTCAACTGTAAATAGAGATCCAGTAAGTGCACACACCAGCATCACTAGATTCTAGTACAGGTACACACCAGACATGACAATTGCTATTACAAGGTGAAGTTCCAAACACACTATATTACATTACATAATTACTTCCATATGTTTTCTAAAAGATAGCACAGTGCATCAAGCATGAAAAATCTGCTCAATTTCTTAGCACTAATATAGAGGGCTACTATTGCAGCTACTGAAGTCAAATACCTAGTGCTCTTCAGCAATGTGCATGGCATCAAGAGGGCGAAAGATCAAAACTAAAGAGGTCTCTGTTTCACATTGCCATTCATCGAGAAGACATATGAAGAAAAATAGTATAAGCATTAGTAGAAAAAAGCAAAATCAAACAGAAGAGACACAGAATATAATACTAATTTGCCACACAAGTTCAGCAAAATAAGCTTCTTGACACTCTCTTGCACTCGACATGCTTCACCCATAGACCTATGAAGTCAAATAGACTCAAAAAGTGAAGGAATTGTTTATTCTCAATTATTGGAAGGCTGCTTGTCGCAATTTAATAGTCTAAAATACTAACCAGAAATACATAGCCCCTGGGAACGTCAAAATTAAGTGAATCCAGAAGGAAAATAAATTACCACATATCCCATTGATTTCGTGATCAGTTTCTCCTTCTAACAACTTGATACACACAGTATGGACACTAAAGGTCCCTACTAGTAATAGTCCATCCGACCAAGATATAAGTATTGACATTATAGTAAATAAACTTGCACATGAGCAGAAACCAACAATTCTATCAACTCATGACGATGGAATAAATATAATAGGATCACAAAACTCATAAGACTGAAATGAAACCACTGTAACCATCTCAACGTTACGAAGTGCAACCATCAACATAAGCACTTTGGCACTCCAACGGAAACAGAGTTTGGCAAGTTCAATGTCACATGAAACACAATCTCAAGATGTAATAGAATATTCTATGATAAGTGAATTTAACATTACTTTACACACAATAATTGGGATAGAATATCACTCTCATCTTCAAACTGTTAGACAATGCAGCGGTGTGAAAATATAGATCAGTGGATTACCCCTCGGTTATATATGATATATATCACATCTTATAAGTATCTTCCATCCTCATTTTCGAGATCACAAAACCCTCTGACCACATATTTCACGCTTCAACCTAAACAGTATAAAATGCGGAAACTAATGTCGAATAGTTGTAAAACCAAGTGGCTTTTGAATCAGACTCATAATTTTAATGAGAAAGCATAAATGCCCGTATACTACAAAATATTTTAATAATTTAAAGATGAAGAGACGGCGATTCATAAAATATTAATGACAGAGTAAAATATACAAGAAGAGTGTCAGAAAATTACATAATAACACAGTTCATTATCAACCATGATAGAAAGTGATTCAACATAAAGCATACAAAAGGTACTCAATCCATAAGTCTAAGGGGAGAAATGATATTGAAGTGCTAGCAAGGCCTGAAAATCACTAGTCTGAACCTACTTCAAGAGCTCTCACAGTATACCTGATTGTTGAGTAGAACTTTCGGACAACTCTACTTCCAGAAGCAAAAATTCTTACCCAACGACAAAACATTAATTGAATATTGAATGAATATACCATGACAGAAAGATTAAGCCCATGCTAGAAACAGATTCTCCGTCTGTGGTATCCTAATCCTAATCTACAAAAAATCTTAAACCTTGAATGGCTATCGAGCTCTTAAATACTCCATCCCAGAAAGAAGAGGGAATGGGAAGGGACCTATGGGCTCTCAGTAGAATACCAGGCACCTACGCATGATTTAATGTGAGACGAGGGACCTTATACCACCTACAATTGGGGTAAATGAAAATGCATTGCAATTCAGCTCTCATCAACAACAGTGAGAACTCTGGTTTCAGCATCTAGCATCATCTAGATATGGAGTACAGAGTGAACAATATCAGGAACGGTTAAATGTTTCCTTGGTGTGGTAACATTAAAGAAATTTCTATCTCTTTACAACTCGACAACACGAGACGTATTCAACGCACAAGGATCACAGCACATGATTAGAGTAACTTATTCGTTAATCCCTATGATTGGAGTGTAATGTATCTCTCTTGCACATGGTTTACGTAAAAAGACGTGTCATACGACACACAGCTCACAAGAGATCATGATCACTGAGAAAACCTGCAAACAGCCCTCATTAGCTACATTAGAGAATACGACTCTGAATAAATGAATTATATGTAAAGCATGAGAGATTATATAATCTATTACAGAATACATAATGAACTATGAGTGAGCCTCAAAGCGTTTCATGTCACCGGAGCAAGTTTAACGTAGGGAATGTAGGATGAGTATCAGAGAAACTATCAAACAAACGCACCATAAGCCCTATTCCTACGAAAATCCACAGAGACAAACAATGCATTTAACGTATAAATAAACATGCAAGATTGTAATAAGGTTCCCAGACGATTAGTACGAAGCATTTAAAGTCAACGAGAAAAAGTGATAACTGCATAAGACAATCGAAATCTTTATTTTTAAGGCATAAAGAAAAATTAGGAATTGTTCATCACTCGAAGCTGAGAGATTCCAACTAATTATAAAACAGAAATTGAGCAACAATCACACATTAGGCAACTCAATTCGATTAATTTCAAAACCGAAATAAAAAGAATTGCAGTGGTAACAAATGTTCAGAATGAACACAGTCAATCAACATCATAATCGCGCAAGATACAGCATTACGCATAGAAGACTCTCAATGAACTTAGAAACACAAAAAATTCAATTTAAACGAATTAAGTGAATCATATACCGACCTTCAATAACAGGTAGATATTGACTAAAACACCTCATCCGTCATCAAAATTGCCGAGATGCTGGTATCACCGTCACTTAGGCCTGAGCTGAAACGTATCAGCAAACAGATCGAATCAAACGTCCGATACGTCGAAAATGCGAGGCTTAACAGAAAGCAACGCCAACAAGCTGCTGTACTTCTGCTGCTATTACCGGTCTTTCAAAAACAGCTGAAAATTAGAGAGTTGGAAGAAACGAGTGCGACAGTTAGCGCCAAAGTGATTGGGCCAGAAAGTGGCCTGCATGAACTACTCCGAGTATGCTTCTCGTCCGCGACGATACTGGAGGTGAGTAGGTAATGGAAGTGTCCGCCATTGTTTGCCGTCATGAAAGAGGAGAGAGAAAGAACAGAAAGAGAGAGGTAGGCGGTGCGGTTGAGGAGAAGTGATAGGAAGAAAAGGTCGAGTAGTGGTACGTATAGGCACGAACCAAATGTACGAATTGAAGAGGATGAGGAGATAAAGGGGGATGGGTAGAGAAGGTAAGGAGATGGAAAACTGTTAAGAATAGAGGAAAATTTGTCAGAAACAAAAATGGAAAAGATTGAATGCAAGAGCCAACCAACTCAGCTCAGAGCAGAGACAGGAAACCTCTCCCCAGGGAGAACTAACTAACTAATCAGAAACACGTTGCGAATGCCTTGGAAACAGAAGAAACTTGGCCTGTATTTGCTGAGACATTTTGGAGCATACTTTTTTTTCTAAAGTCAGACCCACATGAGTCTGAGGAACGAGAATGGATATCACCACGAATTTTTATGTTGAAGATAAACTCTTAAACCAACAATCATGTATCATCTTTTATCTCAAGTTGCGCGCCATTCTTAATTATTTTAAAAAAAGTATATCATGTCTAATGGTATTAAATTAGATGAACTAATAACACAGAGCAAGAAATAGTATTAGCCCAAAACATTATATATAGGAATTTATATTTAGGCAAATTTGTCCACAAACCAACCTTTTTTTCTAAATAGAATGTCTAAATCAATCACTATTTCTAATGCTTAAGCGTCACAAGTCCACCTTCATTGACCACCTTGCTGCCCTAGTGACCACAAACACTTTACTTGCGTAGTTGACCGTGCGACCTAGCCGGAGATGACAAGGTAGTCAACAAACTTATTCGGTTTAGAAAAGGTGGGTTATTAGACAAATTCATTTAGAAAATGATGGTTTTGTACAATATTACCTTCATAATTATGGCTAAGTAAAGAACTTGTTTGTACTTTAACACAATGTCAATAGATTAATTGTTACAACTCATATTCAGAATTGTTTACACTCTATATTTTTATAACCAACATAAAAGATCTTTCTCATTATTTACGTCGTCGATTTGTCGCGACTCGTTCACGCCACATGTCATCAATTTTATCGAAGCCAAATTGAAGCATCTTGAAGTGGCCACCATATATCTGATGTCAGGTCCTTACAACCCCTCTTGTAGGATTTTTTTTATTTCCCGTCACTTTCTCCGCTCCTAACTACTTAAAGATGAATTCTCTATTATGTTACTCTTATAAGTTTTCCTTAAAAAGATGATAAAACGAGAAGCAAACCATATAGAATAATAATGTAAACACAAGTCCAATGCAATTTTCGATCCACCACCGTTAATAGTAACACCACAATAGAGTTCAATGTGTTATTATTTAATTGATTAGTATCAGAATATATACTATCATGCATGATCAATACATAACCTTTTTTTAACCCATTATTTACGTAACATAATTCCATTCGCTTAAAACATTTAAATATTCACACTCTCTATGCATTTTGATATATCAAATATTTCCTATGCTGCTAAATTTAGACCCCTCTAATCACTTGCTATGTATTCAAAAGTACTAAGTGAATTTTAAAGATGCCACTGTCTTCAAACTCTAATAAGATTTTACCGATTGCGTAGGGGCTGTTTAAGTGTTTCGTGATAATGAGGAGCATGACCTATTCACGGCGCGCTGTGCAACTTTAACCATTATAATGAATAAAGTTTTTTTTTGACAATAAATGGTCTAAACAGAAAGGCACTAAAGAGGTTACGAGGGACGGAGCTTAAATTGTTTTTCGATGTCCTGTGGCCACTCTTATAAGATTAAGTTGTCGCGCCAAATATGTGTTTAAACACTAACATTTCAAAAACTAGTGGCGGTGTCAGAATTAATCGGTTCGATGGTCACTGTAAAAAAAAAAAGCCTTGTCAAAAAACAAAACTGTATGATGAGTAATTGGATGATTTTTCAACCCAGATGTATAAAGTATAAAACTAGTTGTTTTTTCCTTTCTGTATATTAATTGTGTGCGTTGTCTGGTATAGTATCTACTATAATTTATTCTAATACGGGAATTGTAATAATAACTTCAGTTATCGCATACAATTCGAATATAACAGATATATTTTTGGAGAAAAATGGTATCTCACAATTTAAAATTACTGACGAAAATTTGCGCAACTGTGAAACATTTGTTATTAGGAGTTACGAACACTATTCATTCACATCACTACCGTTTCATTCACACAAATTAGGGCAAAAAAAAGGAGAAAACAAAAGGAGTTTGACTAAATAGAAGAAACTAATTTTATATAAAACACGAAACGATTTTACACATAACCCTTGAAAACTTTACTTGACAAGAATAAATAAATGTAATTCACTGTTCGTTGACGAAAGTTAAAAGGGTAAAAACTTGATATTTTCCCCCTTATTAGTTCTATATAGAAACGTTCTTCATTAACCTTTTCAACAAAACAGGGAAGCATGATAGCAAGAAAGATCCTAATGGGCTGTACTCATCAACATAGTAGTTCAAAAGATACGGGTACTTCACTTGTAAAACTTTTCATAGATGGTCATTTGCAATCCGGTAATACTACCTAATTGGCTCAAGAAAAGGAAGAAATTGTTTTTTTAATGTGCTCTCTTGTATACTTGGATTTGCTGGATGGTAATAATGAGTAGCTGCTAGTCTCTGCTTCGCAACTGTTCATTAGTGGACATAGTGCGCTGGTTACATCTACCGTTGCAAGATGTGCAATTAATATGGCCAAAAATAGGGGGATGATGGATTAGATCCGTCCATTTGGTTTGGGCGTGATGTATATGTCCATGAAAGAAGGGCAACCAGAGGCACACCTCGTCTTCCAAGCTCTACCCTTCTTCTCCTTCCGTGTCTTCACTTATCCCTAGCCCTACGCATATAAAAACGTATTTTGATTTATTAAGTCGTGGCGTGGCCGCACATGAAATGTAAATGTCACCACCCGAAGGCGAGTAAATATAACTAAGCGATGCCAAAGGTTATGTATAAATAATCAGATACTCTTCCGTTCAATTACTAAAGAACCTTTAACAAATGAGCATCGGACTAAACAAAATTTGGATTGCTAAGTGGGAAAGTAAAGAGAGAGAAAAAGAAAACATGTAAAAAAGATGAGATATAGGAAGAAAAGAACAAGCAAAAGAGGAAAAGAAAAGA